>JANIJG010021848.1:0-29749 GCA_024611175.1 Megaceryle torquata
CAAAACACAACAAAAAAAAAAGAAAAAAAAAAAAAAAACCCACCCCCCCCCCCCCACCCTCTTTTAGCATGTATTTTAAATTGATGTGAACATTTGGTCATGTGTTTTCCTTAAAATGACATTATAACATACATGAAAAACAATCCAAACTTCTGTTAGCAAGCAGCCATTCATTTAAATAGGCTGTTATACAGATGAGAGAAGTTTCAAGTCACTTCACTTTAACCATCTAATATATAGGAATCCAATCAAATTTAGTCAATAGCCTCCCTGTAAAAATTGCAGCAGGTACCTCCAGAGTACCATTTGTCCTACTCTAAAATATGTAAGATCAATTTCCAAATGACAATATAAAGAATTTAGTCCACTAGCTTAAAATTGACATATAACTTTCAGGTGGCTACAGCATTTTGCTGTATATTATTTTCTCTGAAGCATCAATGTGAGAAACATATACAGTCAATGTCTAGGCTTACTGTTACACTTCAGCAGACTGTGAGAATACTAATAAGCCTCAATGTAAGCAGAACTCAACAGAAATGTAGTTTTCAAAACCTTGTCTTGGTTACAGTTCACAGAATCACAAGCTGGTTGAATCATTGAAAGTGACCTCTGGAGGAAACCTGTTCCAACACTCCAGCTCAAGCAGGGTCACCTAGAGCTGGCTGCCAAGGACTGTGTTCAGGCAACTTTTTAATATCTCTAAGCATGTATCTTATCAAGCCCTTCGGGCAATCACTGTACTGCCATCAGTTGGCCATATACAACAACCAGATAGCCCTGGTATACCAGCAAAGAACCAACACATAGCAGATCCTTAATATATATACACTACTCTAAAAAATAAATAGGTTAATATTATTTTTCCAAACTAAAAATTCTTTCTTCCGTAAGAACATGCCTCCCACAAGCATGTGCCTCCCACATCTTCAAATTACTTCTCAGCTTAAGAAAATAAACACAGTCATGGGCCTATATAGTTGGAGCTTGCTCCTACCAGTGAGTCTTGTAATTAAAAAGGAAATAATTTATGACTTGAACTGTTTTTCTAGGAACTTTCAGTTTTCCTGTACATAAAAAACACCATAGTTGTGATTGGTAAAATATTTAATAAAAAATCTGACAATAAATGATAATATACATGTTACATTTATCATTTAATTGGGCCATCTATTTTGCTGAAATAGATACAAGCTATCCACATGTGATTACATTTGAAAGAAGAAGATATCTTCAGAGCTGAAAAAAGGCCAGTGGTGGCTGCCCACTGAATTTCATAGACACAACCTAATTTCTTTAGTTGACCATATTTCTTTTTTTATTTGAATTTAATCTTGTTTTATAGAGTCTTAATATAAATCCAGCTATCAATCACAATACTTGTTGATCTGTTGAAGCCTAAGCTCTTTCACTCAAGTTAAAAGGAAAGGTTGATATTAAGTTTTGAAACTGTTGAAATGGCTAGATTTATAGTCTGATCTATGTCATGGCTGCTCTAAGAAGACTATCTTGTCATTACTGGAGTGCTAATACAACATCTTCTGCAAGAACTGAGAAAACCTTTACCGAATCCATCAGTAAGACATTTGAATGCATCACAAACCACAATAGTTTGAATTCTCAATGTAATTGTTAAAACATTCATAAAATCACTGGTACCACAGGCTTGATATAGATATCAAACATTTCTGCTTTAATGGCAAAATAATGTCTGTTTTCATACCTACTTAGTTCATATTCTACAAGTCTCTTCTTTTGGGTTTTTTTTGGTTTGGTTTGGTTTAGTTTGGGGTTTTTTTTGTGGTGTTGCATTTCCTTGTCAATATATTGGATATATTTCAGAAGCCTCTAGTATTTCAAAACACAAGACAGATATTAGCAGTGCTATGAAAGACCCCAACTTATTTACTGACAGCCAGTAAACAATGTTTTCTTTAGCACAAAATAAACCATTGTGTGGTTTTAGTTTCTTAGTCTAATGGGCTGCCCTGACCTTAAACCGTGACAATCTTCAGCATTGAACTTTGACAGAAATCTAGGTGGCCTGTTTTAAAGGCCAAATTTTTTAGATGGATCCCAGGAACATCCCATAGCCAGTTATAAAGGTGTCTTTTTAAAGAACTGTGGTACCTATGTTCTGCAGAGAGCACTTCTGTGACCCTAATCTCAGCAGAAAGTACCTGTGCATGTCCCATGGTGAAGTCTAAAAAAACAAAGCCATGATGTGTTCAGACTGTTAACTAGCGTGGTATTGCTGTTATCCTGGTGGATGTGGTCCTGCCCACTTTATACTTCACAGTCTAGCTCCCTTATTTGGAGAAAACCTGATCTGATGGCCCCTTTCAGCATCAGAGACTTCAAGCCTCCCATATCTCTAGAACATCTCATAATCCCACATCCAGGAGCACTTTCCATCTCTGTCTCTCTCCTTTGGAAGCTAAGCCAGTGAACAGACAGAAGCAGGAGAGCAGGCAGCCAAAAAAAATGAGACAGAGGAACAATATGGGAATTCAGCTGCTTTCTGTCTGCGTAAGAGTGATCAAATGCTACTTCAGGAGTGCCCTGGCACCACTACACTATTATACCAGTGGGAACTATCAGTCCTACAGAGAAGAGTATAGCCCGAGTTGCTTGATGGATCTTATATTCTCCATAGGAGAGACAGACATGAAACTTAACTGAAACAGTTTTCTAAAAGAACAGTTAGCTATTTTTCACCCATAATGGCATCTTCTGTACCACAATTATATATGCCAATTTAAAACGTGCTTGAGTGTTTAAGACTTTTGTTTCTTCTAGAAATTCTGTCTTATTTGGGTGCTATCTTTGATAAATTGATTCTAAACACACCTGAAATATCTCTTGGTGAAAAAACTTTGAACAACTTCTTGATAACTAAAATTTAAATATTGTACAGTCTCAGTACAATTATAAAGAACTCTTTCACTGTAACATATTTCATCATTTAAGCTGTCTTCTTAAATTCATTAGATTTTATTAAAGATATTCAGAACTAATTTTTAAGGTTTACATTTTCTTGCCAATATATTTACCTTCATTATTTTTGTACTTTATTTGTATGACCATTGTTACTATTAAGCAGTTATGGATATATTTTTTGTAGAATTCTGAACAGAAAGATGCTAGAATAGAGGTAGACAAATGTTACTGTACCAAACTTGATAATACAAGAGCAATGAATAAAATTTACTATTTTTTCCTGTCTATAGGGAAAAAGACTAATTCTTTTAGCAATTACTGGATTGTCTGCAGGAGTGTAACCTTTTTACCAGCCTTTGATTTACAATTATTGCTGTCATAACTAAAAGATTTTTTAATCTCATAAGTAACATAGCCATTTGAAATTTTACAGTGCTTGTTTAAAGAGTTAATATGTAAGGTCATCACAAACATCATTACAGTATTATAAGCCCATTTTAAACCACCTCTCTAAAAGATAACAAAGGATTCAATAAAGCACAAGAACTTTAGGACTAAATAAGGAGACAGAGAATTTAATTTTAATGGAATACATTAAAATTCTAGATCATATAGAACTAAGTATTGGATTATTTTCACTTTAAGTGGAAATAACATTTTGTCTACAGATTTCCAAGTACACTCAACAAGAGACGGTCTTTAACTTTGTAGCATTTGGAATATCCTATCCCCTCTAATACCTAATTGTTTATGTCTATGCTCTAAATCTTACTGACTTCCTTCTTTTCATGGAAAGGCCAAGACACTAGAGCTCAGGGGATTATGAACTAAAAGCAGCAGAAGAGAAGATTGGACAGATATGTGATACAGAATGTAGCATTAAAAAACCCCCCAGATGAGTATGAAAAGAGGTAAATACACTCTACTGTCTGTAGAATGTTAATAAGTGGATATAAATGGCTTGTGTTTAAACTGTTAAAATGAGAACAGATATAGAAAGCAACAGGAACTCAGAATTAAGACATCTTAGAATTAAAATGCATATCCTATTTCAGACTGTTAAATGTAACTTTAGAAAGAAAGGTTCTGTAAAATAGAAGCAGTTATTCAAAAGCAAAGGGATCTCTGAGGCTCCTCAGTGTTGCACGAAGGTACAGGAACAGTACAGTTTCTGAAAGGATCTATGTGGGACTTGAGGACACAAAGATTGGACTGACTGATCTGTTAGAGATTTCTTGCATGCAGAAAGATCGTGATATTTAAATAAGAGATGAGGTTATATTCAGGAGTAATTTAGGGTGTTGGGATCACAGAGAAGGAGATACTATAGCAGCAGAGACCTTATGTGTATCTTGAGCTTAGGAGAAGAGCAGGTCTGAGGAAACAATTATAGGACTAGACACTGTCATAGTCCTGCCAAAAAAAATGAAATAAATTAGAAAGGTAACAGAGACAGATGTAACTTGTTATGATTAATGTAAACAGATGCAGTAATGAATGAAATTAGGTATCTATTTAATGGACAGATTATGCTGTGTGGGTAATATATGGAACTCTTGTTGGATAACTATCAGATGCACTGTTGTTGTAGTCTGTTAAGAAGGGACCCACATTTTACTGTGATGGAAAGTTTATGCTGTAGACATCAGAGTCCTAAAACACCTGAAGTACTGCCTGCATCAATAATGTAATGTTGTATTACCCTTATCATCTGCACTCATGGTTATAAATTCTGACTCAAATTAATATGGAGAAATCAGCTAGTGCTGACTACTTCTTAGTCTCATAAAGCACTCAGAAAGTTCTATTTGCTAGCTTATGTATAAATATTTAAAATGTATAAGTTCTAATAGATGTCTTGGATCAAGGTTCATTTCAAAACTGCAGTAACAAGTTGCATATTATATTATCGTGTGAGAGACAGATAGCTAACAAATGCTAATGTAGCTCTATTATAGAAAAAAAAAAAAGGAATAACATTTGAGAATATATTCCTGTGTAAGGACAAAACTGTCTCTTTACTATGTCATATTACTCAACTGTATCTTATTCTTCATAGAAATCAGAACTGTGTGGGAATCCATTTTCTAGCAAAGCCATATTTTGAGATTTCAAGTACTTCTACAGTCTGCATCAACATGACAGCAAACTCTTTTGGTGTTTTGTAGAAAAATAAGATGAAAATGCAGAATAGCCCATGTTGAGAGATGAGGACAGGGAACCTAAATTGCATCTGTCAGCCCATTTGAGTATTCAGATAAAACACTTCTGGGAAACTTAATTTTGGAGTTGCCAAATTTTCCATTATAAACAAGGTATGTTTCTGACAAGCACTTTTCTAATACAGTCCCCTCTGTTCTATGGATATGCTTTCTACCACCTCAAGCAAGATTACTGGTGTTGGAAACTCTGTAGACATTAAAGGAACAATCTCGCTCATTTTGCATTCACTAAACATGCATAAGTTTCTTCACATTGCTTATTAAAAACCATGGGCAGACATTTCCCCATCATAATCAACACCTCTTTTCTAAGTTTCAGAGGACCTAGACAGTAAGTCAATGTTTGCAAGAATACTGCATTACCTTCATTTTATATGATTGCTTCTCTTCCTGTTTTCTAACCATTCTCAATCCTTAAGTCAGGATAAAACCTTGATAAAACAAATCTCTCTTTTCTTACCCTAGTTGCAGACTAGAGTTAATTTAACTAGACATACTTAATTCAGTGGTCATGAGAAGAGACTCAGACTGTAAATAAAGAAAAATAAATAATTAAAATACTTTGCAGCTAACAATTGATTTAACTTTGGCTTGGTATACTGGTATTCAAACAAAATTGCATAATGCTAATTCATTATGTGCTATTGAAGAAAAAACGTTTCCTTGTTTCATGCCCTTAAATTTACTTCAAATAATCACTATCTTCAAGAATGTAGCTCGTACAATCGGAAAACAGCATGGCATTTCATCAGAGAAGTAAACTGTCAAGAAAGAATGTGTTAATCTTAACTAAAAATAGTTATTTCACACTAGTTTTAACAACTCTGTGTCTGTGAAAGACCTTAAAAAGAAGATATATGATAAAACTAGGAAGTGCCTGTCACACCCTTATTTTTGTTTAGCACAAGAGTTTCGTCCCCAAATGCTAATAGTATTCTCAACAGTCTAATTTTGGATAATTTTGTCCAACCTCATATATACCTGCTTCTTCAAGAAAAACACATATCTACAGGTCAGATTTTACACTGAGTAAATTTTTCCTTTATTCTTATACCTACACAACTACATACAGAAAGGTGGAGAATGAACTACTGTGATAGGAGTTCATGCCTATTACATGATTCTGCAAGAGTCTAAGCACATGGATTCTACTTTATGTAAAGAGAGGTGAGGAGAAAGGCTGTGGAAGATTAGGCCTTGGGAATCATTCTTTTGGATTTCCATTACTTTATAAGTTTGTGTGTATTTGAATTGACTGTTCTAAATCACAGAATCACAGAATATTCATGGTTGGAAAGGACCTCCTAGATCACCGAGTCCAACCATACCCACAACAAAAAACCATCTAAAAAAACCCAACCCAAACACCTAAATACACAAATACCCTGATCAAACATGACTTCAAAAACACAAAATAACCCCCAACATGCCTGCCACTAGAGCGTGTCCTGAAGCACCAGGTCTACCCATTTCTTAAATACCTCCAGGGATGGTGACTCAACCACCTCCCTGGGAAGGTTATTCCAGTGTCTCACCACTCTTTCTGTAAAGTATTTCTTCTTAACATTGAATCTAAACCTCCCCTGCCACAACTTCAGACCATTTCTTCTGGTTCTGTCAGAAGTTACTAAGGAGAAGAGTCCAACACCCACCTCTACAACCTCCTTCAAGTAGTTGTAATCAAGTTCCATAAATTAGGTTTGGCATTGTATAGATCCCTTATGCTTACCTTTTAATTCAGATTTGATTAAAAGCTCCTGTTTTATGATTATTTTTTTTTCTCTCCTATAGGTGAACATACTTATTTTTTGTAGACAGGAAATAACTGTAATCCACAAAAACTTGCTTTGGAAATATTTTTAGAAATGGCTAGAAAGAGACAATCTTAGAGGTGTTGGTATTTCTAGTTTAGTTCAGACAATCTTATCCTGAAGATGAATGGAAAGCAATACCACAAATGTTCAAATGCCCTGTAGCTCAGCACCTGGATTTGTCAGCTGCTTTGTTTAGCAGGTTACTGGTCCTCAGTGAAGCAGAATTGTAAAAATTCAGCAACTGGAGTCCTAACAGCAGGATTATGCTGCACCCAAGTCACCTATTAAATGCATGCAGGCGTTTCAAGCGTTTCAGTAAGGTATACCTTCCCTGTAACATTAACAACAGCAGCAAGATGCTGCCCCTAGTCCAGCTCTCATTCACACATTGAAAGCCCCTGACCTATTTTCAGAGATATTTTCAGCCTAAATTTGTTAATTTAACTCTGGGCATAGCCAAATCCCCAAGTGAGACATTTGCTCCCTTGGGTAGGCTAAAGGTAGGCTAAAGCCATGTAAGGAGCTGCTAATCCTGCAATGCCTTCTCAGGAAAATGAACCCAAACCAGAGACATTCATATTTATTACAGCATTATTCTGCCATTCTTTGCCGCACAGTGGCTCAAGCAAAAATAGCACTGATGTGAACAAAAAAGGTTGAGTGCACATGACTGTACAGAACTACTCTGCGAAATGAGAAGGTATCAGGACTTTCTGAGATTTAACTAATTACCTTTTTTGTATATGCTATTTCAAATGTTAGCGAACCTCAATAAGTAAACTAGTTATTGGCCAGGTACTCACATGCTTTTTGAAGAAATAGAGCCTAAGATTAGATTGTAAAGATGACTGTTAAATAAAAGTGCATCCAACAGCAAACAAATCAGATGACAAAAATAAAATATTCCATCACTGAAAGTTGCTCACTGTCCTTTAATTACAAAATCTAAATTAATTCTTCCAGGACCCATTTTAACCTCAATTTATAAACTGAAAAATAGTTTTCAAAGTCAGACTTAAAATGTTTAAATTGTATTATTAAGTTCAAATTACTATATAAATCCTTTTTTTTTATAAAAACTATTTTGTGATCTGATTTTCCTATCTTACCTTCCAATAACTAGCTTATTGGTAAATGTTATTATATGAGCTTTAGGAGTGTCTGTGCTTCTTTCATGTTAACCAGATTTTCCCTCCTAATACTTCAGACAGATGATTTCTAAAGAATACTCCAAGGCAGCACAGCTCCTTGTTTGCAGGATGTACTTTGCATATATGAAAAGAGTCATTCTCAACAAGGAGGTCATAATCACCGCTCCTTCTCTTTAGCTGTCCTCTCTCAGAGTTCCAGACTGCACTGATGGTGCACTGATGGCTCTTAAATCACTGCTAATGGCAAGCATATTTTTAGCAATTGGAATAAAATTCACAACAGGAAAGTGCAGGTGGTTATGAAATACTGTTCTAACAATTTCTCTGCCAAATTTCCTAGGCCCTAGGCTAATTTTAACATATGCATGATACGTTTTTCCTTCTGGAAAAGAAAACACATAGAGGGAAATTGCAATAATCTGACATATTTTTTCCCTGTGTTTTTAATAACAAGGTTGTTGAAAATATGCAACATGAATACAGTAAAATTTCTTTTAATGACTGGTTTTGCTTTGAAACTACAGGATATAAGTTATATGAAATGAGAGACGATGAATTCTAACAACAAATTTTTCAGGGAGATAAGCTGCAAATGGGTAGATACACAAAGATTAGAAATTATAAAACATATTCTAAATAGACTCTTAATCTCTTTTCTTTCCCGATAAAAACAAGAAGCAGTTCCACTGGGCTGAACACAAATACTCATTTAACAAAACGTCAAAACCTGACTTTTGTTCGAGGGCCAAATTCTGCATCTTAAATGAGTAAACCCTGGCTCATGCAAATAATAAGATAAATAACAGTCAAATGAAGTTCAGACCTTTACTTCTTTAATTCTGAGTGTATTTTATGGTTTGTCGCTCAATGGCACATAGGAAACATTTAAATGTGCAGTATTGGAAAGGGAAACTGATTTTTCAAATCTGTATTGCTGCTCCTCTAGCCTGTAATGAAGCAATATCAAAGAATTTATAATGGCTTTTTACAAAAAAAATAAGGCACCCACAAAGTCCAACAGAAATACCAAAGAGCAGTGGCAGAAAAGAAATTAAAAGATATTGTGTTTCAAAAGCCATAGTATTTTATGAACCTAACAAATTGCACAGCTATTGGAGAAATAATGGGGAATAATGCTATAATATAACTTGTCCCTCTGTCTTTTCAAGCATTCATTCCAAAACTTATGAGATTATGATTATTTTAGTATGGTTCTACTGTTACTTTTCAAAATCTGCTGATGAAAATAACAAGAGAGAAATTACATTTTCAAATTATTTTACGGGATTTTAAATATTTTATTGAAAGCTAACAATTTTATTTTGCATTAGTAATAAACTACTCAATGATGTTCTGTGATAGCAATGTTGTATTTACCTTGGGTTTCAGGTGCACTGTTTGTGTGATTCTATAGGCATAAAAATTAATTTACATGACCATTTTCTCCCTTACTATTTTTTTTTTTTTAAATCAAAATCCCTGATGGCTGTATTCACTGTAGAGAACCTCTTATTCTATCAGTACACTAATTTTTCATGCTGCTGAGATATGACTTTTATTCCACATTTAGGTCTCATAGCTCTTGAAATCAAAGCATAAATTCTGGTGCTGCTTGATTTTCTTTATTCTATACAAAATAAAATAAAGGTGGTTCTTGTCATGTGCTATGATAGTTTAATTGTGAACATGTGACAAAATTTAAAAAGGTGTCTTAAAGCGGTCTGATGATTTGAATTGACCTTTTTTCCTGCATGTATTAAGTAATCGAGACAGAGTTGACAACATTGTACCAAACTCAGTTTTTAAAGGCATGTAATGTGTCACAATGACAAATGAAGGGGGATATGTTTTTATGAATGAGATTCAGCTGGTCAAAAAAGTATAAAAGAACAAAATTATCCTTACCATTATGAACCCTGAGTGGGTAAACTTCTGAAACCAACTAAAGTGAAAGCCATGTTTCATCACACGACAAATATTTACATTAAATAATGATTTCTGTAACTAAATTGCAAGTTTTAATTATTTTCAAAGCATCTGAATACACAAGCTCATCTTAACAACTCCAACGGTATCAGAAATAGAACTTTTGAGATGGCTGCAATTTACATAGTAGAAAAGTTCTCAAACTTTGCAATTTATACTTCTGAGCTAATATAGTCACTTTTACCTCAATCATAATATGCTGTTACTCTTCTTTAGTTCAGCCTGTAACAAAGCTTAAATTCTGTTAAAAATGTTGATCTCTTTTATAACTGTGTAGAGGAGATATTGATACCTCTTGATTGTTTTACATAGTCTTCAGTTAAGTATGGATTCTGCAGAAGATTGTGCTTATGCTTAACAAAATATGTAATTGATTTGCACCTTAAGATTACCTCTCCTTTAAGTGGTTGCATTAAAGAAATACACTGTTGTAGTGATTATTTGCAATGTAAAAAATCTTAATTTTGACATTTTGAGGGATTAGAGCCTATTTTGCATCACCCTTTCCTGCTATTTTCTAGTGGAAAATAAGATAATGAATAGCTCCTAGTTTTTGATGATATTGCAGCTGGTTCCCTTTGGCTCTTTGTTTACTGAAATTATTATCTAAAGGAATAAAAGGATATTACTGTGGCCTCACAGTAAACTCTAAACTTGAAAGGTTAGCATTTTATAACTGCACATTGAGACAACATGAAAATCAAAAGGTTTTCAGAGCTTTTAAACACAGACTGCTAAAGTAGTATGAATAACAAAGTTTGTTCCCAGGTCATAATCTTTTTATAACAGAAAGGAAAAAAAAAAAAAATTAAATCAAGTGAAAGTCAATATTATGAATGTAAACCAAAACATCCACAAAACATTACAATTAGTCACTTCCCTTTTTACGTTTCATTATAGGTCAGCTGTACAGTGAATGCCTTCAGTAGCTCCTGCAGTTTGTATTAGGCTAACATGGGAATCTTCAGATAATTCCTGTAATCCAAAAGCATTTTCCACACTTAGCATGAGGGATAAGAGTTTCCAGAATGCTTTTATGGATTTTTACTATTGAGACCATGTTTTTTATCTGTTTTCTCCAAGTAATTTTGCAATTAAATAATAGACTTTTTCTTTCCTTTCCAGTGCTAGCACATATTTAGATCAGAAAAATCAGAACTGCAAAAAGCACTGTCTAAGGATACTTTAAGAATACTTAAAACATAATTTAAGGGGACGAGCTAACTGATCTTTCTTGAAACTCACTGAAGACAAACATGCTAACATTGCTATGATTTGTGAAACATAAGTTAAACATTACAAGAATCACCAATGTGTAAACACCCATGGATCTTGTATTTTTCTCCTTTAGAGTTCCTAATTCCTGAGATAACCTTTAAAAGCAATACTTTTTATAAAAGTAGTATGTGTATTCTATATTTGCATTATTCTCTTCCAGGTAGATGTTAACACTAGTATGATAATATTTTATTTAATAAAATTAAAATACACATACTTGGAAATCCTAAATTACTAGTTAGAATTTATCTTTGCACAGATATATTTGGAAACACTATTTCTTGACTTCCAGAGAATTTCAAATGTTCAAGGAAACATCTTCATAGAAGCAAGTATGCCAAGGTAATGACAGATTTAATTGGAATTTTAGCACACCAGAAATTTAGGTATAGGCTAGACTTTTTAATGAATAACACAGATTAATTCTTACTGATGTTATTCTTGCAGAATCCGCAAGTCCAGAGTTGAAGTTTAAATTTTTGTTTGAATTCAGTGCTCAAAAACCTAAAACTAATCATGTTATCATATTAAGTCATCATGTTGTAAAAACCAGACACAGTATTTTCTGTTTGACATCTCTAATTATGTCTGTAATCCTGTATATTGCTATCCTTTGAATAGCATAAAGAAAAACAAGAACTTTATTTTTACAAATTATACTAGTAACTTAACAACATGTCATTGTTATAAAAGTGACAATCTGATTCTATCAAAGCCCCAAGGTGTTGGGTTTTTTTTCAAAATACAATACATGACTGAGTTTAATTTGCCTATGAATAATGTTCAATATTTCTGCCACAGATAAATTTTAAATAAACAGTAGGGATTATGCATCAGTAACTCTTCTTAATTGATATTATTCTGATATCAGCCAAACTGAGTAAGGGATATTTCGATCCACTGGTTGAAAAAACACTCATGAGGCCCCACTAACTGATAATATGATTAGAGATTATTTTCTGTTTATACTCACTTCCCAAGCCAGCATTAATCATATCAATAAAACTTGCTTTATGCTTGTATGTTGTATAAATACATTTGGTTTTGTCCACAATGTTAAAACAAACAAACAAACAAAAAAACCAAAGTGATCCTGTTGGAATTCATTTAGTAAGCAAGTTTTGATGTTGACAGTATTTAAATGAAAACCAAAATAAGTTAATGAAGAACTGCAAGGAGCAGTGATGTTAATTCAGCACTGATTTTCTCCAATGTAGGAATTTTATCAACAGTGGCACTAGATCACATCATCTCATTTCTGTGTTATGTGAAATTGAGATTTTGATACTAAATGTCAGGGTTTTACCACAGAAAGAATAATATGCTGAATCCACGGGCCACTGGAATTGTAATTCAGAAAACTGTGTTCCAGTGAGATAGGAAATTATTCCCTTTTTTGAATTAAACTGTTAGGAAACAATTGAAAGCCTTTGATACTGACTTAATCAGGAAAAGAAACCAAATCCTGAATCAAGTATCCATGATACAAACCTATTCAGTTGTTAGAAGTCTCATTCTTTATATCAAAGTATAATTTGAATAAATGAGCTACTTTCCATGTACACATACATAAAAAAGTGTTTTCTTTTTTCTTTGTGATACAGGTTATCTGTCTTTCATTTGCCTTTAATGCAGAAAATTTAGGCCAATTAACACATTATTTTGAAATTTTAGACTATAAATGTGTTGTAGGATTAGTGAATAACAGAAAAGAATGACATGTTTTACTGAAATACTGTCTTTTACAATGGCTGTAAATGAGATCTTTACCTACTTGTCCTTTACCTATTTCTAAGTCACTTTAAACTGTTCCCTACTTAAATAAGACGCTGCTTCTGGAATGTAGGACAAAGTACTCCACTTTTCTGACCTTGGGATATAAACTATAAGGTAAAATTGTATCCATAGGTCTCAAAGGTTTTATTGGAAGTGCCTGATATTATTGTGTCATGTATTCAAAGTTTATGATCCTATTTTTATTGTTGTTATTCTCTTTTGGCATACTATTTTATAGTCCTGTTTAGGTTGTAGTTATCTTTAATAATATCTCTTAGATTTGACTAAGTCTTCTTTAAAAAGAAAAAATCTTTATCACAGATATTACTTGTCTGATAGAACTTTAGTATCACTAATCAGCTTTTTAATTTCTTGAAAACTATTTGCTTCTAAATTGAAAAAATATGGCAATGCACACATTTTCCACCTTCTATTAATCTTGGAATTACAGAAATGTTAATTTCATCATTTATTATGACACCACTGTGATTATAATTTTTTCTTAACTAGCTCTTACTGCAGAGCAATCTATTTCATCACTTTCATCACATTTATAATCTAGCACAAATGCACCATTATTAAAATCTGGCATTTTGTGACTTATAGCATGTATGCTACCTATTTTAGCATGGTTATACTATGGATATGAGATATTATTTCCCTTCTCCAGTTTTTAAAAGTGAAATAAAATATTTTGGACACATCTATGTTGTGCTTACCCCACTCTGAGGACACAAGTGTTGTTTTGTAAATTTGCTATTCAGTGTTTTGCAAAAACAAAATTAAAATGCACAATATATATTAAGTGTTTGTGTTGTATCATTTGAGTAGAGCTTTAAGTGCTGGTGAATGTTTTTATTGGGCCTTTTTTTTTTTCCCACATGACAGAAAAGCCCATTCAGAAAATAATACCTGGCACTTCATTTGGCAAGCAAGACAGAGTTGCCATGAGGGACCAGTATATACAAACAGAACAGTTTTTGGATGGTTTTAGCCCAAGCAATCTGCATACATTGAGGTTTTTGAGAATGTTACTAAATGGCTCCATTTTACCAGGAATCTACAACTACCATCAGCCCATAACTCTCAATAAAGCTCATTTAAAGTTGAATCACTGAGTTAAGTCACTATCTATCTATGGGTCTCAGTTTTTAGAAGTGCTTATGCACTGCAGCTGGTCAAAACACAGAAGTGAATGTTGCTTAAAGTTTTGAAATACATTTATTAAAACAAAGCAAAATATTGACATCACTCTGGCATCACCTTGCTGATAAGATACTGTAGAAAAATATTATTTTTAAAGTCATATACTAGAAGAATTAAGAATAAATTATCATCAAAATACTTACCAATATAGTTATAAACTGTTATGAAAATTATTTTCATGAACAGCTTTATTTTAAATATATTCTTAATTCACAATATTTTCACCATGATTGCTCTTCTTTTTCAAAATATGAACAGCTGAAAAGGTGTTCCTAGGCCTTAAAGAATGCTATCAATTTTTTATTTCTTTCTTTTTAAAAAAAAATATTTTCTGAGAAGCACTTTAATTTTCTTGGTTCCTACAACAACTGAAAACAGAAGGCAAAATGGAAACCAACTTTTTAAATATTCATTTTTTCTATTTCCCAGTTTTAGGTCTTTGAATTCTGACAGGTTATATCAACGGAGCTTTCTATAGAGGATTTGTGAATCAATTGTTAGTCTGCCATTGAGCCCTTCCTGCTCTCTCCTCCTCTCAAAGGGAAGGGTGCATCAGAAGGGTGGCATTATGGGTTTTGTTTTCAGAGCTAAGTATTGTTATATCTAGTGTAGGAATAAACATAATATTTGTGCAAGTTTTCATCAGACTTAAGTCTTTTTACTACTGGTATAAATAAAGCAACATATTTACTTTATCAAGTTTCTCTTCTATTCTCCAGTCTGCCATACTGCAGCACAAAGAATTATCAAGCAACATTTCCTCTATATTTCTAAATGTAATTTGTAACAACTATATGGAACTGCTATCATTTACAAAATTGCATACTGATACCACTAACAACCAAATTTTAAATGGATATGAAGAGCACAGATTTTTTAAAATATCTTACTCTTATAGCCAAAGCTATTATTTTGGTCTTTTACTAAAGCATATCTGAAACAAAGAATAAAATGTCAAGAGAAAACAACAGATCAAAACTTTCTCAAAGGAGAAAGAGATATTTAGGCACAGCATGCCTGCTGAATGATAGGAACCACTCAAATGTTATCAGACATCAACAAAAATTTGACAGTACCTTTTGGAACTTAATTTTTTTTAATTAAGAAAAAAAAAGGGGGGGATTTTATTTCATTTTAAAACCTTTCTAAAGTCTTAAAAAAAAAAAAAAAGGTATAAATTATTCTGTCTTTTGTGTAATAAAAGTAGTACATAACAGTTTGCAGTAAATGTGCTTTATACAATATTTAAATGGTGTTAATTCCTGCTTTCAAACTTTTTATTTTTAGAGTATAAATTCTCAAATGTCTAAAAGAAACCCAAAAATTCCCTCTTCACAAATTACTATTTCCCTATTGTAACCCTAAAAAGTTCTGCAAACTTCTAAGCCTGAAACTGAAATCATATGTGTGGAAATTTTTTTCATTGCTTTCTATGGTATCCTTCAGAGATTCAGAAAAATCTGAGCAGAACTGATTAATTTCAAGTGAAATTCCATCTTATGTTCCCAGTAACGTTAAATTACTCTCTCATTTTACTGGATATCTCTATCTACCAATTTACAATATTTCTGTTACCTTCAGTGAGGATAGAAAGATCCTAGTCAGAATCTATCTCCATTTTTGTTTGACCATCAGATGCAGGTTTTGTAATTGCTACATAGTGAGGATGCTATAGGTGAAAATGTATTCTATGATAGCCAGTCTTTCTTCCTGCTTAATTTTTTCACATGCTAGCAGGTCAAAACAACATTGTCTATATTGTACCATATAGTGTTCTGTAGAATGTATGTAGGTTTCAACATTTATACCAATTGAATTTAATCAAGCCTTTAAATCTTTTGCTTTCCAGAGTTTCTTCATTTTTAATTATGAAAAAATATTCTATGGAGTTCCATAGATTAAATAATATTTCCCTACTGTATTTGAGATAGAGAATTTAAATTTTTACCTCAAAAAATCAGTGCTTCAATCATTCAAAGAGAACCAAACCATATTATTTCAGTGATTTTTTTTTTTTCCCCTTTATTTCATATGGTAATTTGGATCAAATTTGCCATTGGGTTTCCTTAAGAGATAAGGGCATCTCAAATATTTGTGTTGGATTTTGGTTTTGTTTTTTTTCTGATGGATGTATGTTTAATGCCAATTAATGCTTAATGCTAAACACTACAGAGTGATTTTTGACTCCAATACATACTCCGAACACTGGCATGTTTATCATTAAGATCTATTATCACCTAAGAAATATTTTGAGATTTAAAGCATAGCTTTACCTGTTGAATATAGTGAAGTTCATTCATGCTTTTATCTCTCACACAATAGAGTGCTCTTAATGTGCTGCTTAGGGATCTTCCAAACAGATTATTGAGCATCACAACTTGGTATCACAAAGAAACATAAACATACTTCCTTGATTATAGTGTCACTACACAGCCTTCCCATAAAAAAAATGGAGGGATTTAACATTCTTTTGTTGGACTATAAAGGAAATGCCTGTAGTAGCTAGGAATGTCAGTATATGTAGGAGTTGTCTTTTCTGTTCTACAAATGAGATTTAGTCTCTCTACAACTAGACCAAATATACAAAACTAACTCATAGTATGTCATGAAGAAATTACTTTTTTTTCTGTATACAACACTAGTGAAGTTTAATTCTTCCCAATGCAATTAGTTTGTATTAGTTTGTCACATAGATAACTATAATTATTAAGTACATTAAGTATAAAACTGATTTGTGGATGTTCATTGTAAGTATATTTTCATAAAAAGTTGGTTTCAGTCCTTCCAGCTTGGACTCTTATGAGTTAATTATAGCTTCCTAACCATGTAATGTTTCTGAAATTTTGCTCACACAGAATTCTGTAGATTGTCACTGTGGTTTTCTTCTGCTTAAAAGAGCAAAAGTGAAAACATTATGGTACATTCAGGGGTGACATTTTTAGTTGTACCCGCTGTGCTATAGAGTTCGTTTGGTTCTTCAATGGAAGATAAACATCTCTTCCCCATATTTCAATCTTTGAATAGAAAAAATTAAATATTTTTTCGGTAGTCTCTTATTTCTTGATATTACATTCCATGTATGAAAATTATCACAATGTAATTTAATGGAGTTTTTTAATGAAATGAACTCAGATAATTGTGTATTCTATTTTCAGATTAAATGTCTCAAAATTTGAGACATTATGAATAATATAGCTTAAAACTGGTTTTTCCCTCCATTTTTAGATCTTTCAAAGAAGATCATCTGGGATGATAGTCATCGGGTACAAATTAATACATAGGTCAGGCTTACTTCTAAGAGTAGGTGCCGTGTAATCAAACTAATCTCTAGATTGATATACATTCATTCACCACTTCCACGATATTTTGAAAATTTTCTATTTATTTTCCTCCTCAGAACGTGTTTTCTCTTTATCTGAACATAATACAACAAATAGTTTTAGTTGGGTCAAAAAAATAGGGAATAAAATTTTTTGAAATTTTCTTACCCAAATCAAGCCATTCTCTTTTTTTTTTTTTTTTTTTCTTTTTCCCAGTGTCAGCATAAAAATAAAAATCCATTCTTAATTCAGTTTTAAATCTTTCTACTTGAAGGTCAATGGTTTCTTAAAGTTGTTAGCAAGACATGGTTGATCTTCTGACTAAGGAAAATGATCAGATGACCCAAAGCTACCAGTTTCTAAGTGTGTCGCAACAAAAACATGATTCTGTTGATGATTTAACTGTTCTCTGATTCTCATGATGAACAGGATTCAACAAAACCTTGCTAGAGCTGTGTATGTTGTTTCCCTGACACTTTTTAAATATACGAGAAATATAACACCTTTTGCTAAATAAAGCAATAAAGAGAGAAGGAGTGCAAAATGTGAAAGAGCTACATATAAGCATGAAGGAACATACCTTTTTCCTGTAAAATATGGGTTTGTTCAAATTGGTATCAGTACCCATCTTTTAGTCACTTACTTTGACAGTGGTGGACATTGCTTTCCATGAAATACAGACACAAATCAGGTATCATTTGCATTTTCATTTTTTTTCCTATTTCCAAATGTGTTCCATACACGTACAAACATGATCACTTTTGTTGTGTATGTATCACTGGTGCTCCGAAGAGCAGAAGGCATAGTATAATGGACTTTGGGGTGGCTTTGTGGGAGGAGGAGTTGACAATAAAATGTTCTTTTGCCTTACAAGTCTTTCTCATAAAGATTATGTATTGAAAAGGGCTGTATACATCTAAAAATGTCTAATTTTTTTCTAGACTTATTATATAAAACAATGATAGACATCCCTTGGAAACTATTCTGGTGACTTCAATGTTATGATGATCAATCTATAGTAAAAAACCCTCTTTACTATGTCAGTCCCACAGTCTATCGTAAACAACCCTTCCAGCTGTTATGTCTCATGTAGAAATGGAAGCATAGTGACTACTGGGCTACTTTGAAAAACAATTGTTTCTATTCACTATGACTTTTTTACCTATCATAATTGAAACATGAAGAATTATATAAGAAAACTGAAATCAAGAAGTCCAGGGAGATGAGTTATCTGAAAACTCAGAACCAGACTCTTCTGCCACAAAATCTTTTCACTGCAAATAAATTAATAGGGAGGATCACATTATGAAATAGTTTAAATCCATTTGATAAGACATTAAATTTCTGTGACTGTGTCTGTATATATCGCCTACAAGAAAACTGGAGAGAGACTCTTTACAAGGGTATGTAGTGATAGGACAAAGGGTAATATTTTTAAACTGAGAGCAGATTTAGAGTGAATATAAGGAGGCGATTATTTACTGTAGAGGTGGTGAAGCACTGGAACAAGCTGCAGATGCACCATTCATAGAAGTGTTCAAGGACAGGTTGGATAGGGCTTTTAGCAATCTGGTCTAGTGGAAAGTGCCCTTGCCCATGGCAGCAGGGTTGTAACTACATGATCTTTAAAGTCCCTTCCAACCCAAACCATTCTATAACTCTATAAAATAATAAGGTCCAATCTTGTAAGGTCATAACCATCTGTAAAATACCATAGGTGAGATTTAGTAAAGAATCTAAGAGGGTAAAATAGGATACAACTTCTTTAAATTAGACATACAGTTCTAAGATATAATAAAGAAGTCCCTGATGAGTTGTATGATACACCATGGTGACTTTTAAAACTCTGTAGGTGCAACAGTCACATGTTGTATATTTCCTTAGTCCCATGCACAAACATGTTAACTTTGACAGGATTCATTGACATTCATGTTCTGATTTAATTAGTTAAACAATGAGACTTTAGTTCTTTTTTCCATCTAATGACTAAGGAGCTTAATCACCTAGCTCACAGTTCCAGATTCCACACCAGATGATCAATATTAATAATATGTAAGTTAAAAAAGAAGAGCTTCTGTGAAAGAGTGCAAAATATGTCACTTCTTTTTCAGCTTGCTGCAGCAAAATGGTATCTATGCAATGATGCAGGAACTCCACAGCTTGTGCAATCTCTAAAGCTCACACAATGCTACGTAATTAAAGGTTTGGCCATATAGAGAGAATCATAAGCAACAAGTAGTTTGAGTCAATGAGAATTCATGGTACTGACATGCTGCTTACAATGATGCAAAATTCATAAACATCACCTCCACATCTGTCCATCCTGCCATTTCCAAATCCTTTCTCTTCCACAGTTCCCATAGCAACTTATACTAGTTATACCTTCAGTAATTCTGACCTTACCTCATAGAAACAATTAAGTTTTCTTATTTTATCATTCCTGGTTGTTTCTAAGCCTTTGTTTACAGATTTTTGTATTCCTGTTCAGCACTGTGCAACACCCAGAGATTATCACTTCCAGTCTTTTTTTCCTATTCTTTTGACTCTCTCTGCATGGCAATTACTTGTTTCTTCCCCCACAAAGGTCTAATTACTGAAATGGTCTATATTTAGAAGAAATAATAGTTAGTCTTCCACTCATGTGAATTGCTATTGCATTAAGTCAGGTACCTTGGAATGAGATGACAATGTGAATATGCAGAAGTACTGCTAGCATGCTAAGTGTGCAGCTGTTTACAGCTAGTTCATTGGAGACACTGATGGTACAAGTATCTTCATTCCTGCCTTTAAGATATTTTATCAGGAACTGCAGAGAGGTACCTCCACTCACTTAAGTCTTTACAGCCTGAAATCATTTCCTGAAATTAGAAGGCTTTTTTTTTTATTTAAATAATTCTTGAGGAATGCAGTCTATTGCACTGGAAATCTTTTGATAAAAGTGTTTCATTCACCAAAAAAAAGCTAATATGATATGGATTAGATTAACAATATCAGAGATGTTTTAGTAAATTCCCTGAATATTTTCAACAAACACAGGTGCAATTACTGCAATAGAAGTCTTGTAAAATATTTATGAAAACAATAGAAACTATAATTTTTGACATTGTATATTAATTTTAATAATGAGTTAAGAACACTTGTTAATTTTTTACCTTTTTTGTTTTCTTAAATGTTGATCAGCCAGTCAGCAAGTGGAAATTAATCTTGTTTAATTGATACAAATTGATAAGAAATATCCAATGTATCACTACCATCTATGATATTTTAGTTTCTACATATTTACATTGCCAGATAACTGAGACTTTTTTACCTTTAAATTACTTTAAGTAGATAAGCAAGTGCCTTCTTCCTATATAATATTTTATTTTCACCTCTTCCCATTTGGTGCTATTTCTTTTCTTGTTCTTGGCAATAAGCATGTGGAACAAAGAAACCACCACACTCTGCACAGAACTAACTTCAATTCAAGTTCCTCATTCTCATTTTGGAGATTTTCTGAAGAGCGTGGTTTCCTGGAATACTGCCCTCCTCCCACTGCTGAAAGGACAGGTATGTGGTATCTCTCTGAACCCATCAGGAGTTCTGTGCTCACAACAGGCACTGACAAATACTGTCCAGAGGAGGCTTTGAAACTGCAGTGGGGTCGGGGGTGACTTAGTAAAGGTTCTTGTTCTCTACAAGGGCCATAATGCCATCTGAAGGAGGGACATAAGGGTGAGAAAATCGAACAGAAAATCTGTACAAGTCAATATTTGCTGAGTACATAAAACTGTTAGCAGACACCAGGTCAGAAGCACATCATTTTGGATGGCAAGACAGTCTGAACTATACATATGAGGCAAGCAGTAAAATATTCCAGTTAAAGAAATTCTGAGAGTCAGATTATCTTCTATAAGACAAATGAGACAAAACAGGAAACAAAGCATGAAATAGACCTGACTTCTTAGAGCACATACCAGGACATATTAAAAGGGCCACCCAACCCACTAGACAAGCACAATGTCCTACAAAAAGAGGTATCTGATTCTGGTAGCAATTGACAGAAGCAAACTCCATGGTATTCGAAAAATGCAGACTACCATCTAATTATGGCTCTCAGACAGGATTCTGCTGTTTTATGGTAAGACTAATAATATCTTTGCAGATTGTGAACAGGTTGTTGAACTGTTCTGTAGTGCTGCACCAGTTCTGTAGTTTCTATTTCAACATTCCTAATCAAGACCAAAACTGGGTTGCCAAGAGAACTGAAATGTCTGAACTGTAGAAAACAGCTCATTCCAAAAAATCAGATAGTTTTGAAAATCTATTTTAGGAGTTGGTAAGATTACGCTGGAAATTGATTTATTAGTATTATTACTAATTATTATTATTATTAATTATTTTCCTGGAAAAGCCAGTGTGAAGGATATAATCTATGTCTACTGCATACACTACCTAAGAGAACAAGTTACATAGGAAGAGAGGGAAAGCTGGACATGGTCTCTGTACTAAATGCATACTTCTCACCTCCATATATTACTTCCAACCTACTGTTATTAATTTGCTGTTTTTTCTCAGACATTTTAAACTAAGTGACTCTTTAGTGGAGATCTGAAAAAGATACAGGGGTTCATAAGAATGGATCATATCAAAAGGAAGTGTCTTTATGTGTAGGGGAAAACCAAGCATCAATGAAAATGATGCCTAAGTGAATAGTGGAAAAGTGAACAGGAAAGACTATGATTTTCATGAATGTAAAATAGCAGCAACATTATCAATCACAGTTAGAAGAATACCCCTTTTTTATTTTGTATTGTGCTAAGTGACCCTCCCTGAACTAATCTCCAATATTCTACCCTACAGCGCAGGGATTAGGAAAGAAATTACTCCTCAAACGATTGAACACTTCAGAACATTCTTCTAACTTCTTGTTGAACACCAGGTCTAAATATACCTCCAAAGACATATATATATGTGTGATTGTTTTATGTGCACAGAAACATACACTCTCCTTTCTATAGTGGCACATGAAAAGGAGAGGTGCTGTAGTACAGATAAAGAGAAAGAATTCACACAACTAACAGTCAAATACTTGGCTTCTAAACTATTCTGTCTCTTTTAACAAATGACAGTTAAATATTCTGACATATCTGTGTAGATATGCACAGACATTCTATAATCTTTTATATGGGATTAAAAGCTTAGACATTGCCAAGGGTTATTTAGCATTATTACACTTGCTATGATAACTTCTCAATAAATTCTAGCATTGCTTAAAAATTGTAATTAGGAAAGTTAAAATGCATATTCTACAATGCTTGTGATCCATCATAGGTTTTAGTGCAGTACATCTGATGAAGAACTCTAGAGTAGAATAAAGAGCAATGTCAGGAATGACAGTCTCTCTATTTTTGATGATAAAAAGGCTGAGTGCTTGCCAGCAACAGCTTGCTGTCAGTAAAAATGAATCTGAAACAGATGCCAACTGCGTCAACAGCTTGAGCTATATACATTTTTTATTAGACAAAGACATAAATCATGACAGAAGAACATAGGTGCAAGACACATCAAAGAATACCACTACTGCACATCGAATTCAAACTATAAAGTTATCTGGTGTTGTATTTCCCAACTAGACAATTCTGTTCCTACATCTCTAAGTCTGCAAAACCAGTATGTTTAGTCTTAAGAATTTGAATTCAAACAGAACTTGGAAAAGGCTGTGTATTTTTATATTTAATCTCAATCAATTTTGGATATTGTTTTACTAACACATGAATGCAAAGATCTATTCACTTGCAATGAACCATGATTTACTGTTTTCTTTTTTTTTCCCCCCCCTCTATTTAAAGTTTATACCTAATATATAAATAAACTTTGTCTAGTTCTATATACTACTGAATATATGGCTAAAAATCTCTAAGTTTCTTCTCTCCTACCCACCTCCCATGGAGATCACAAGACTCTAGCTTTGGCTAATGACGTGTAGAGAGAAAAAAAAAAAAAAAGTACAACTTCAGAAACAAAAAATTGACTTCTCATAGGCTTTCTGTCTTAAAAACTGAGTATTGAGGAATAAGACTTGTGTAATCATGTTTCAGTGTCTCTATTTAAAAATGTACTTGTGAATAGCATTTTCCATGTTACTACCTGTTTCCTTTGATGTTTCATTGAGCTAAATATCAAAATCTGTTTAGACATCTCTGAAAACATGCTGTTTCATTTGAAAAGAGAAGTACCTGAAAATTAGATAGAAGTAAATGCCACTCCCATCATCAAGAAGGGTAATAATAAAGACTGAGGCAGCTACAGGCCAGTCAGCATCACCTTGATCCATGGGAAAATAATGGGAAGCTAATCCTGGAAACTATTTCCAGGCATATTAAAGACAAGAAAATCATCAGGAGTGGCACGTCTTCACCAAGGGGAATTCATACTTGACTAACTTGATCAACTTCAATGATCAAGTGACTGACCTGTAGATGCAGGAAGAGCTGCAGACTTCAGTAAGGGCTTTGAAACTGTCTCACATAAGATCCTCATAGACAAGCTGCACAGACTGGTTGAACAGCTATTAAGGTAGATTCAAAACTTAGTCCAGTCCTTTTTAATGTATTCATTAAGAACCTTAATAGTGGGACATAGTTTGTCCTTATCAAGTTTGCAGATGACACAAGTTTGCATATGTCACAGATGGCCAAGAGGAGTGGCTTTTATGTCAGATGGTCATATTGCCATCTAGAGGAACCTCAACAAGCTGGAGAAATGGGTTTGGCAAGGACCTCATGAAACTCAACAAGAAGTACGAAGTCCTGGAGAGGAACAACACTGGTACATGCTGAGGGCCACTGATCTAGAAAGCAGCTTGTCAGAAAAATACCTGGTGGACCTGATGCACAACAGGTTGAACAAGAGCCAGGAATGTGCCTTTGAAGAAAAGAAGGTGAATGGTAGGCTGGGTATTGCCAGTACATGAAGGGCAATTTTTCCCTTTTAAGGGCCAGTAAGATAGCTGAGGGACTGGAGTACTTCACATACGAGGAAAGACTGAAAGAGCTTGGACTGTTCAGCCTGGAGGAAAGAAGGCTCAAGGGAACCTTGTTATTGTATACAAGGACCTGAAAGGAAGGAGGACAGCTCTTCTCAGTAGTGCCCAGTGAGAGGACCAGAAGCAATGGGCACAAACTGAAACACATGAGGTGCCATCTGAACATCAGGACACACTTTTTTACATTGAGGGTGACAGAGCACTAGCACAGGTTGCCTAGAGAAACTGTGAGGTCTCTACCCTTGGAGGCTCCTGTAGACAAAACTACTCTAGACATGATCCTAGGCAACTGGTTGCCCTGCTTGAACAGTGGGGTGGGGCTAGATGACCTCCAGAGCTCCCTTTGAACCTCAACCATTCTGTGTGATTCAAGAGTATGCTTATGAATTCTAATTTAAGTTCAAATATGTTTGCATTTCTTCATTTCATGTATTTAATGTAGTTCCAGGGTTTCATATTCCTAAAGATTCTAAAGTACGCGGAAGGGAATACACAGGACAGAATGGAATAGAAATATTGAATCTAAACTAAAAATATGGAAACAGTTATGTTACGTTTAAATAAGAAAGCTGTTGAAATAGCATGGATGCTAGTGTGTGCATTTTCAAGGAGTTGGTAAGGATTTTATCTGGTTTTAGTATTCCTTCTACACCTAATCAGTTTTACCCCCTAATTGCTATCATTTGAGTATAGATGGAATAATGTTATTCACAACTACCCTCTCTGTTACCTGCAAACTAAGAAGTTTTAGCTACATTACTTGTTACATGCAGTTTATCTTGTCATGCTGCATATCTTTTCATTCCAAGCTGTCCACAAAACATATTTTTTTAAATTATTCTAAGTATCCACTTGGAGTGACTGGATGAATACTAATTACAGATGTACTTGAATTTTTCTTGAAGAAAGAAAATACACACTCTATTTTCTAACTACAATGCAGTAGTAGTACTTAAATTTGTTATGTAATTTGGGGGTTTTTTTCCATTGAGTGGATAACTTACTCTTTCTAAAAATATACAAAAAGTGTTAATTATATCCAATTCAGTGAGTTGTTTCTAGATTTATTATACCTAAATGTTTCACCTGAACATGATTGGTTGTTATTTGCCTGCATGTTCTCCACAACTTCACCTGCTCCTCTAGGCTATCATATGAATACTCCTATCAAAGAACAAGAGAATATTAAATAATAATAATATTGATAATATTGTTATCATGAGGCTTATTCTATATTGCACAAGAGCATATTTCAATTTACAGACAACTGGTGAAATTTCTAATCTTAGTTATCCTACCATAACAACTCTAATGAATTTAATGATTTATAACAAATGACATAACAAATGAGCTCAGAAGAACCCAATTCAACTCTGATTTTGGGAAAATAACAGTTTTTACTGTTTTACTGAAGTTGGTAGCACATGTAGAGCTGCACATGCACTTCTAAGTGTGTGAGAAAGAGTTCAAAATGCTGTCAGCTTCTCTTATCCTGAAATCAGAACACACATCATCATGAAGAGACTGTCATACTATGGAAGACTGAAAGTGACCAAGATCAGTTTGCTCCAACAAGGAAGGACAAGATTTAAGGTTTCCCTTTAAAAACCACAATGCATAGAAGTCTTTCCAAGTTACTGTTTTGTCACAATTGGATAAAATAGATCAGAAGGAAGATAGGAAAAAAAAATTAAGAAGGTCATTACTCCTTTTTATTTTAGTTTGGTTTCTGTTAGCCTACAAAGGATTGGTATCCTTTTTGTATTTATTTATAATGTGGAGTGTTGTGCTTAGCATCACTAATTAGACAGGATGTTAGACTATCAGAAGAAAATATAAATAGAAAAACTGACAATGGACTTGTAATTCAAATCTGCTGTTGTAGTCAATCTTCTGGAGGTCTCTGTACCACCCTTAAGAATCAAGAGTTTAAAACTCAGTCCTTAAGTCTCTTTCTCTGTTATTTCTTTAAGGGTATTTAAAACAGAAATACTCTAGTTTGCCCAGATCACACATTTACACTCACAAACACCCTCACATTTCAAAGCACCTGTGAGCAGGAGGTCCCACTGAAACACTAGCTTTCCAAACTGAGGCCACTGATGAGAACCAGAAGCGTAATGAAAACTAGTAAAGGGCAAAGATATCCACAAAATGGGTTACTTTGTTGATTTCATATGAAGGTTGTTTGTTCATAAGATGAGAAATTATGCTTAATTAGAATTAAGTAAAGGAATCAAAGCTAAAGTAAAATAATTTTTAAAAAAATAAATGTAATTAGCATGAATCATAAGGGAGTCTTGGAATGCAAGGCTGACCTGTCTAGATAACTGTGATAAATGCAATATTTGGTCAAAATTGCCTCAGTAACAGTGTTGGAAACACCAAATTTGTGTACAAATGTAACACAATTAGCTACAAAATTATTATTAAATACAGTGTAAGTGTGGGCCACTGAAAGGGGTTAGTATTCAACAGCACTGACTGTTTCTTTGAGACTCGTTGTAGGTAGAATATGGACATAACCTGGAAGACATTTATGTCTTTCTCAGCCATTAGCTTTCCTCCAATGCCTCTAAGCTTACTGGATTTGAGATGTAATGTCCTCTAAAAAATATTAATAATTGCTATTGAGGAGTAAAACATCTCTATCCTTGTAATTTTAGGGGAAAATGGATACATGTTTAGTTGTTTTCTCCAGACTAAAGACAGAAATACAAACCTGAAATACACTTCTTGAGATAATTTAAGTGGTAATATAGAATCACAGAATCATAGAATGGTAGGTGTTGGAAGGGACCTCTGGAGATCATTGAGTCCCACCCCCCCCACCAACAGAGGAACACCTAGGGCAGGCCACACAGGAACAGATCCAGGTGGGTCTTGAAAGTCTTTAGAGAAGCAGACTCCACAACCTCTCTGGGCAGCCTGTTCCAGGGCTCTGCCATTCTCACAGTGAAGAAGTTTTTCCTCATGTTGAGGTGGAACTTCCTGTGTTTCACCTTGCTACCATTACTGTCTTGTAATGCTATGCTATCTGACTGCAGATTTTCCTGATCTTTCCTGTGAATGTGAAGCATTTTTGCAGCTAGTTATTAGAATAACCAAGAAAACATGTTTGAGAACAGACAACAGTGATTAAGTCACAAACTCACTATATTAAAATTGTTTACACTTTCAATATGAATTCACACTGTCACAATGTAGTGGACATTTGACAAAAATATGCAATTCCTTGCATGTGTATTTTCACTCTGGTAATATTCATTTTTACACTCATATTTTAGCTAAAAAGTGGTCTCTCTGTTAACAATTCCAAATGTCTGGAATAAACTTTCTTCAGGTTCTTTCCAGAAATCAAATCACTTTGAGGGCCACTATTTCAGTGAACACAGCCATAAGGCAAGTTGAGACTGAACTCAGCTGGTGTGTAACAGAACTAATATGTTTCACTGGCACTCTGTTACTTCTGCTTTTTGAATGAATAACTCAAGTCAAATATGTGCTTTTTTCAGTTTCTACTTGCACTGAAAATCTGAGCATTTTCATATGACATTACAAAGACTTTTGTGTTGAAAGGTTTTCCCCTGAGGGAAATACAATACTGCAAGAAGACTGTCACGTGTCTTCTCTGAAAGACATTTTATATTTGTCTGCAGAGCACTTTGGATGACAGAATTAAGTAGACAGTTCTACTGAAAAAGAGAGACAATAAACTCTGCCACTTTCACTATAAGACAACAAACATTGTCAGAGGCTGTGAGTCAGAACTGCTTTTATGACTTAACAAACGATGCAATCTTAACTTTTTTTTTTTAAGATATTGAAAAGCTTCTCATTAGAATGAAAAAAAATCATTGTTCTCGGTGACCTTTTTCCTCTTACAAAAATTAGTAGGTCAATTATATATTTGTTTAATGTCATTAATATCTAATTTCTACAGGATGATATATAATTTGATTTGCAATCTATTTATTGAAAGTAGGAGATTTTCTGAGAACTATGAGATGAGAGTTAATGGACAGTTACTTCAAAGAAAATGAAATAGATAGAAATATTCTATCTAAATGATAGAATGCAATTTATAAGAACTTTTTGGTAATGGAAACAGTATTTCACTAAGATGTGATTTCAATTTATTTGTCCTTTTCTCTAGATGCATTGTTGCTTTCAGCTGAGATTACCCACCTATGCAATTTAAACCTTATTTTACAAATAATGTGTTCAAAGACATAAGGTGAAATTTCTCAGAATTCTTTAGAGATAATTTTGAATAGAATTTTAAACCTGAAACTCCTAAAGACAGATTCATCTCACCTCAGGTAAACCCAGGGACTACTTAAGAGTGGATTTTATCAGGTGGCATAAGAAATCTATTAGTCTTTATGCTTGTACATAGGTAAGTCAAGAAGGAAAGTACAGTATTTTTAATTTAAGAAATGCAGTTTCCAACAACAAAATGTAGAAGTATTATTACATTAGAAATCTATTTTGGAAATAGATTTGTATATTTAAGAAAAAGTTGAGAAGACTGCACTGAAATGCTTTCAAGCAGAATGATAGGAAGTGTATGAGAAACAAAGGTTATTTGTTGACTTTCAGAAAAATTATGTTCTACAGTTTCAGTAGAACAAGAAGCAGAGCAATAATTGAGCCACTAAAAATCACAGTAGACCACAGGGAAGACAAAGAGACATCATGATTAGTTGTTATCTTCGGAACCTATAAAACAGACTACATTTTCAGCTACCTTAGGAGGAACATAGCAAGGTAAGCTAAATGATCATTAATATTTTAAAGATGAAAGTTTCTGGAAAGTAAGTTTAAAAAAACCCACTCCCTTTTTCAAGAAAATGGTCTAATTTTTCATTTTCAAGGTTATGAGGACCTCAATCAACACAATTAATCTTAAGATTTCACCTATAATCTGAGCATTTCACAGAATATTCATGGTTGGAAAGGACCTCCCAGATCACCGAGTCCAACCATACCCATAACAAAAAAACACCTAAAAAATCCCAAACCCCTA
>JANIJG010021849.1:0-15779 GCA_024611175.1 Megaceryle torquata
GGGTTCTTTTTTTTTTCTGTGGGGTAGATTTTTGTTGTTTTTTCTTTTTTTTTTTTTTGGGGGGGGGGGGGGGGAATGAAAGGAATTTGTGATGCTTGCAGTTGTATGTGTTACATGCTTCCTTCTCTATTCTCCTGCTCTCCTATTGTTCTAATGCTTCCTCTACTTTTCTTACACAGGATTTGAATGTTATTGATTCCCTCACATTTTAAAAATGCAAAGATGAGTTTAGGGAGCACAGAGAGTTTTCTTCCTCATGTTATACATTCACAGAACATTTTTTGTTTTATTGCAATTTAAGTTAAAGCCATAACACCAACTTTTTAGGCGTAACCTTCACAAGAAGTAAAAGAAGTAGTGTTATGGTAAATAGGTAAATAGGTATCATTTGTAGCTGCTAAAGTATCTAGTAAGATAGGAGTGCACAGGGAACACTAAGGACAAAGACCTGCTGCAGTCTATATCTAAATCTATGACAGAACTGCAACTTATAAGACTTTATTAACTAAATTCACTACTAGAAGTCTAGCTGCCTGTTTTATATAGCATAAAATTTGAGAAGGATTAATATGAATAATAAAGACTATGGGCATGATATTTAAGGCAAGTTAGATCTGCTGTTTTACTTAGAAGAGGGTTGTTACATTATTTCCCATTGTAGAGGATGACTAGGTTTAAGATCAGCTGAGGGACCTGAGTATACTAAGTTCATGGCACTTGATGAGGTGCACACCAAGGTCCTGAAATAACTGGCTGATGTAGTTGTCAAGACATTTTCCATCATATCTGAAAAGTCACGATGGACAAAGTCCCCAGTGACTGGCTAAAGGGAAACATCATACCCATAAAAAAGGGAACCCTGGGAACTATCAGTCAGTCAGCCTCACCTCTGTGACCAGCAAGATCATGGAGCACATCCTTCTGGAAGACGTATGAACCACAGGGATATGATTAGAGACAGACAACATGGCTTCACCAAGAGTAAATCATGTCTGACTCATTTAGTGACCTTTAATGATGGAGTGATTGCATCAGTGGACAAGGGGACAGCTACTTATGTCATCTACATAGATATCTGTAAGACGTTTGATATCCTAGAATCATAGAATGCTCTGAGTTGGAAGGGACCTCCAAAGGTCATCTAGACCAACCTGCCTGCAGAAAGCAGAGACATCCTCAACTAGATCAGGTTTCTCAGAGCCTCATCAATCCTGACCTTGAATGTATCCATGGATAGGGCTTCCAAAACCTACCTGGGCAACCTGTTCCAGTGTTCCACCACCCTCATAGTAAAGAACTTCTTCCTAATGTCCAGTATGATGCCCTACAACAATCTTGCCACTAAATTGGAGAGATAAGGGTTTGACTGGACTGTTATATGGGTAAGGAAATAGGTAGATGGCCATGTCAAAAGAGTTACCATCAGTGGCTCAATATCCAAATGGAAATCAGTAATGAATGATGTCCTTCAAGAGTTCATACTGGGACAAATACTATTTCATATCTTCATCAATGATAGGACAATGGAATTCAGTGCACCCTCGGCAAGTTTGCAGATGACACAAAGCTGAATGGTGCTGCTGATTTGCTAGAGGAAAGGGATGCCATCCAGAGAGACCTGGACAAACTTGAGAAGTGTGCCTGTGTGAAGTTCATGATGTTCAACAACACCAAATGCATGGTCCTGCACCTGGATTAAGACAACCCCTGGTATTAGTACAGGCTGGGGGATCAATGGATTAAGAGCAGCCCTGCAAGGAATATCTTGTAGACAACGGTGGATAAAAAATTGGACATGTGTTTACAATGTGCCCAGAATGTCAACTGCACTGTGGGCTGCACAAAAAGAAGCATGGCTAGCAGGTAAAGAGAGGTGATTCTCCCTCTCTGTTTCCATGGGACTCCATCTGCAGTACTGTATGCAGTTCTAGGCTCCCTGGGAAAAGATATGAACCTGTTAGAGCAGGTCCAGAGGAAGGCCACAAAAATGGTCAGAGGGCTGGAGCACCTCTCCTATGAGGACAGGCTGAGAGAGTTGGGGTGGTTGCTTCTGGAGAAGAGAAGGCTGTGGGGAGACCTTACTGCAGCCTTTCAGTTTATAAAACGGGGTTATAAGAAAGATGAAGGCTTTTTATAAAGGCCTGCAGTGACAAGACAAAGGGAAAGTTTTAAGCTGAAAGAGGTTACTCTTAGATTGAATATAAGAAAGAAATTTTTTCTGCGATGTGGGTGGTGAGACATTGGAGCAGGTTGCCCAGAGAGGCAGTAGATGTCCCAACCCTGGAAACACTGAAGATCAAGTTGAACAGGGCTTTGAGCAACTGATCTAGTGAAAGATGTCCCTGTCCATGGCAGGTGAGTTGAATTAGATGATTTTTAAAGGTCCCTTCCAACTCAAGCTCTTTGAATTTTCTGATTATATTAAAATAATAATAATTAAAAAAAAAAATCTAAGAAGCCAACCTTTTACTAGTTCCATACTTACTTCTGATACTGAATGTAAATCTAAAGCATAAGTGTGATACCATGGACAAATCTCTTAATCCTATTGATAGAGAGCAACTTAAATCTTGGCAGAACAAGTAATGTCACGGGTTTTCAGAAGCACTGCATGCATCAGTGCTACCCTTCAAGGTACTAATTCTTCCTTCTTCCCTACTCTTGAAAGCATATTGTGCAGTGAAAGTAACAATCTGCTAAAAAGCATCTCACCTGTATGAAACCATAATACATGAAAATAAAATTAATCCAACACTGGTAACATAGGTAAAACATCTGGACTATTAACTGCAATAGTGGGATAAGGATATGAATCTAGTTTCAGGATAGTCAGGATAAGCCCAATTAAATGATAAAGGACACACACAAATAGAGCTCTAATCTTTATTTCACAAATCACAATCCAACATTCTTACTCATTTATTTGCTTGCATTATCAATAATCTGGTTTAGTATTTTATCACTCTACTGCATTCCCTTTCAAGTCGATTACTTTGAATTACAATCTCATCAGGCAATACGATGACTGATAGTGCACACATGCTTCATCAATAGACAGTGAAGGTGACGTCACTCTAAAGCCAAGCTTTCCTCTGTATAGTATCTTCAACTGTCAGTCTCAGACCACTCAGGTTTGCTACAGATGTGTGAAGCTTTCCCTCTGATTGAAGCAAGCTTATAATATTAGAAGCCCACTGATTTTCTGGAAGGTATAGTTTGAGGTTTGACTACAATCCAGTATGACTGCCTGAAATACAACATGTGAAGATCAAGTGATCAAACCCAGATTAGATTTGTGAGCTTATTCAAATAGTGCTGATCCTGTGCTAATGTTGGCATATTTGCTACTTCGGAAGAGGTTTGGTCCTGAATGGTTCTGTTCCTTGCACAGACTACAAGTGAAAAATATGTATACTGTTCTTGACAATATTAATTCCTTCAAAAGGGAGATTTTCCAGGCTTCATTTTATTTTTTAGTCTTTTAGTAAAATGGATGTCCAAGTTTGCTCTGGCAGCCATTCAGGAAATGTAAGCTACAGGACCTTCAATCTGCAAAAACACACACCATTCACTTACCTGGGAGGTGTTGGTTCTTTATAACCTTTTCTTTATTATACTTATAAATAATGTTGGGGATTTATACCGTTTAGGAGAAAAACAGTTACATATATCAATGAAATAATTTGATCACTGATTTTATATTAGGTTTACTTTTATAAATCATTTGTGAATGGTTAATAAACACTTCACAGAGGTTATGCATATGTGCACATAATAAAATTTATCTTCTGCCATTTGTGAATTTTACATATATAAACTTCACTGTTGTATTTGAGCATCTTTGTGTATGCTGAATAGAAAAAAAAAGCTTCATGAATTTGTTAATGTAATAATAATTTCTGAGGTCATAATCCTTCTAGGCTATTGTATTTTAAGTGTCATTTGGTACTGGCTCTGGAAAAAATATATTTCTGCTACTTGTGAAAATAATTTTATAATTCAGGGTTATTTACCTTTTGAATGATGTATAAAAAATTACATATTGATTAAAAATTTCTTAGTCATTCCTAAACACCTTGATTGCAAAGGAGTAATAAACGTGCCTTCATGCACCATGTGTTTCTGAGCCATGTCAAGTGCTCTGACAACATCCTGGCTTATGTCAAAGTGCGTGCAGCAACATCTCAAACTATTAATTTCTACAAAAAGTACTAAGATGATGTGCATGCATCCTAAAACTGACCTGTAGAAATCCTTACTGGTGGGCCATCTCAGTCTGTAATTAAAGATTTCAACACATTAGGTTGTGGGGAACCTTTTCTTAAGCAGAGAGTGTAATGTCAAGTGTCCATCATCAGACATTTTTCAATGAGTCAGAATTTATTTCATTGCCTAAAGCTTACATAATACAACTGTCATCATATCATTTATTTATTTTTTTTTTAATTTTGCAATATTCTTTCTAATTTTTATCCAAAACTAATATAAAACAATTAATTCTACAGTTAGAAAATGTTCCTCCAAATTTAAGATAGACTTAAATCCTAGTTGGAATAATATTGGAAGAGCAAATTTACCTCTAACCAGGATCTTGTAAAGGAGTATTCTTTAATTTAGACTATCTCATGATTTCATTCAAAACAGTGATTAAATGCTTAGCTAGTGGCAACTTACACAAACAAAAAATTAGAAGTTATTAAGATGTTGTGGCTTTAAAACAGAGTTGGATACAGGACTATGTTCATGATCACACATAGATAAATACATATGCATTGCAGAACTATTTAACTGAAATGTATTAATATTTTGTGTATCTTTACTACCTCATCTGTTCCGCTCCTGATGTCCCATCAAACGCAAGCTTTATTTCAACATTCTTAATCCTCAAACTGCTTCAGACTGATTCTCGTTGTTGTTGTTGTTACATCAAATTGTCATGAAAATGTTTCCTCCCTCTCTTTACAGATTTGACATTTCTTCTCTGAAGCGACTGGGCTAGAGGCCAAAGCTATAGAAAAATCAGTGCTGGATCAGTAGCAAGTTTTTATACACAAACACACTGTGATTTTAAAGTCTATTATCACATTCTTCTCCAGAGCTAGAAAAGGGAGCTTCCTTTCTTGGAAATGAGAATTTCACATTTTCCCACCAGGGTACCCTGTCCCACTTTCAAATTCTGAAAAGACATAGGGAAACAGATGTTAAAAGCCATTACGTCTTTTTTTTTTTAATGAGCAAATGTGAGCTTCATAACATGAAAACTTTTAAAACAACATTTATCATAGTTTATCCCCCAAAACATGTACATTTATCTTCAACACATATTTTTATTCAAAATCTCATCATGACACTCCATAATATTCATGTTCTATAGCCTCTATATCTTCATAGACTAAAATATCTGTTTATATTCCATTATATAGTGTTCCATTTTGATGGGAGAAGCACAGATTTCAGCACAGTTACTAGTGTAACATAATCTGACTAAATATTTTTGCCTACAAGGCAGAAAACCAGAACCACGCTTCTGAAGTACAGCTTCCATGAGGCACCAGGAACATATTACATTGGAAAAAAAATAAAAATTAAAAAAAAAAAGGTTTTTATTTAAGTATTTTGACTCTAGACATGACAGCTAAGATAAAAATCATTTTTTGAAGAAATTGAACTTTTTTTCATAATAAATTTCAGTTAGAATGTTATTCAATATTTCAGTAGGAATTTTGGTAGTAAACTAGGCAACATTTTAACCAGTCCTCAGCATTATTCAGTTCTTTTTATTATTACTGGAGATTTTAGTAGTGAACATGCACCTGAAAAATGAGAATGTTCATCAATCCCTTCAAGCCTGATAAAGGACAGCTACGGTTTTCCAGAACTGTTTGTGGTGTGCTGGTGGTTTTTAACATTTATATTTTCATTTTGTTTTGCTATGAAAAAAATGATTTTGTATGAAAAACATATGTATGTTTATGTTGCTATAAAATAGACAGGTTTTTCAGTTCAGCTGACTTAATGTTGGTATGAAAAATAGACAGCTTTTTCTAACTTTCTCAGTCAAGTTATACCACTTTACATTACATTAACATAGCTTTTCATGTTTAATATCCTTGTGGGGGAGGCTGAATGAAAAGAAGGAAAAATTGTCCATGCTTAATAATATTAGCATTTAAGCTGTCCCACTAGACTTTAAAATTTGCACCTCATTAAAACAAAGATTGTGCTTGAAGGACAGATTGTAAAGAGGCAAGAATAAAAGAAGCAACAAACACACCTTATTGAGGTAAATGGGGTCAGATAGCTGAATTTTGCTCTTTAGAGTCTGATTTTTGAAAAATACTTACTTAGTTTGTTCAGATCCCAGGAAGCAAGAATGAGCTTTGAAATGGAGACTAAAAACTCCTTAAAAGACAACAGTATTTATGTTCCTTGATTAAGCATTAGTGGCTTTGAGTTATGGCTTCCAGCATGGTTGAATTAATAGGACATCAGTATTTTTATTAATAGTTTGAGGGTTCTATCTTAGTTTGGATATTAATAAAATAAAGAAGGTATAGTTGATAATTAACCAAAGCAACTTGAATTCTCTTTGGTAATTAATCTAAGTGCTTTCATAGGGACTTCTAAAAAACCTCCCATTAGTACTTACTATGTCTACACCGTCTTCATAAACAACTGTAGGTAGTCAGCACCCAAAAATCTGATCATTTCCAGCAAGAGGTCTAAATACAGAGTTTTGAATATAAAGCAAGCATGGAGAAATAGGTTGGGATTTTTCAGAGGTGTACTTGATTTGTTTGCCTGGGCATACACATCTGAGGTGCCCTACAGTATCTGAGACACTCATATGAGGCCGTAAGCCAGAATCAAACCTTCTCCTCATGAAGTGGCCCTATATATAAACTGGCACTAGATTTCTGTGTGTAACAAAATGAAACAAATCCTTCGTGTCTCCTAGTGAGGCCAGTTAAGGTTCTTAAAATGTCTATTATTAATTCTCCACAGTAATAAGGAAGGAATCATGTTTATGCCTGAGGTAGGTGAGGACCAATTGTTAGATGAGTGATGCTCATTTAAGGCAGAGTCTCAATAATGTAGGCTGGCTGCACATCACTGTGCCTGTGTAGTGTTGTCTTCCACTTTCTCCATTTATTTAGTAAAGACTCCATTCAGGTGGTTTGGATGGCTAATACATTGTCCCTTTCATAACTTCAGCATCAGTTAATTCTCTAAAATGGCCTGAGCTTTTGACTCCTTGCTAGCTATACTATTAACTGATATATCTGCTACACCCTTGTACAGGAAAGGAATAGGCAAATGGAGAAGCAGCTGGCATTTTGTCTTTCTATTCCAAACAGACAGAGTGCAGATAAACACTTAGCAGTTAATACTACTTCTAACCCTGAGACATGGTTCAAAGCCAAGTTTTCATGCACTAATTGTGCTGTTTCAGAAAAGCTTACCTCCTGGAAGCCACTTTCTGTTCACTGGAGAGGCTAAATAAACACAGTCTGTATGATTTGGCTCCCCAGACTAAATTATCTTTTTTTGGATGCTTTGACTACTCAAACCATCCAGCTTTTTTAAAAGAAAATAAACATGACAGTACAGACTGTGTTCAAGCAGAGAAAAGGGTCCATTTCAGAATTAAATTCTTGGAAAACCAAAGTTGAAAGAAGGATTGATCCTGTGTCATTTTTCTATATTTGGTTGGCTATATGAGAAAAACAGCTCTCTTTTCTCAGCAACACCACTGGAAGGAGATGTTTTGAGGTGAAAAACAGTAAAGAAACACTGGGTATTACCATTGGGAAACAAAGATACCAGAAGAAGGAATTAAATTTTTTTTTTTTCCACTTTTTTTTTTTCTGACTTCATAATGAGTATAGAGAGGATCTTTACTTTTCGCCTAAACTGGAGAGCTGTAGACGTAGAAGTTTTCTGAAAGTTACTGTTTATAAGTAATCACTTTTGATTCATGTGTTTCATCAGGTTCTTGTATTTTTATTAGGATTTGTACAATAATTTTAGATGTGTTGTGCCTAGCAGAGTAGTCCTAGGAGATCTTCCCTAGCATTACTTTCTAATTCCCAGGATGGGCTGAGATGTACTTCCAGAAGTTCATTCTGCCTTACAGATGACCATTATTTAAGTCATCTAGCTATGTTTCCACCAGGTAATAATGGGAGTCTGGTACTGGGCAATGGGTTTAGCCATACTGCGGATAAGTAGACCTTGAGGAAAATTCTCCTTTCTGGTCGACTTGGAGTATTTTTTATTGGGAAAATTTCCTGCCAGTTCAGAGTCACCCCCAAAACCACTTTTAGAGATAAGGAATGTGTATAGTCGCTCTTATATCCTCTGAAACACCACTGTGGGTCAGTTTACACAGCAGCACAGGAGAAGGGAACATACTGTTTTAAAACAAGATACATACAAGTGTTCTGAAGATATCCTTACTGTATTACATTTTTCAATTACAGCTTTTGCAAGTCATAAGGGATCAAATAATCTCTCATTTAAGTGAAAGGACTCAATGTATTTGTACTACTCTAATTACATAGCACATATTTCACATGACCAGCATAATGTGTGAATCTCTCATGCTCTCTTTCATGAACTTTTTCATAAAATAGACACTTGGTAAGAAGATGTGAAATAAGAATGCATAAACTCTGAATTCAGATTATTTAATTCTGTTAATGTCAGAACTTCTGTATATATTTTATATATAAAACTTCCTTTTAACTTTCCAGTATGTAACCCTCGCATAACTGAACAATCCATTCCCTCTGGGTTGGAATTAATACTGGAAGAAATGTGAAAATAAGCATTTCTTTGAAGACATTAAATATTATTAGAGCAAAGAAGTTATCTCAGTTATTAGGACATGTGACACATACTCATATTCCCTTATTTCCAGAAATAAATATCCTCAAAGGAAAGTAAGGCACCCAAATCACCTGCATGGTTAAACTTAAGTGGTTCTTCTTTTGTCTGAAATTATGGCCACATTTAAATTTTGGTAGAACAATGAACTCCCTTCTCAAGAGCTCATATGAAATGACTGAGTTCCCTGTAGTTATATAAAATCTATTCGGTACTAACACAGATGAGACAACAAAAGAAAATGTATTATGAAAGGCATTCATAGTATACTTTTCTCATTGGCTTTCTAGTGACTGATCTTGCTAAATCAATATTCACTTCTGCAGGCAATCCGTTACCATTTCTTACTGTCTTTGGACAAAATCCTACCTCCATTTTTATCTGCGTGGCAGTGAAAGAACAACAAATCTAGACATGTACAGACAAAAGAGGAATTATATCCAGTAGGACCTAGAGAATGCCTATTGTTTGACATCTTTTTAGCAATGTTCTATTGATTACCTTTAAGGAGAAGGAAAAAAAAATGCAATGACAAGGACGGGGTTTTATATCCTGTAGTAAATCAGAATAAGGCTAGAGATAAACACTCAATAGCTAATACTTCCATCAGGCAGGACATGGGGCAGAAGAAGCAGGATTAAAGGCAATTGCTGCACAGAAATTGCACAGTGAAGAAAAAGTTTGAATAGCAAATGTAAATTTGTAGTAAAGAAATGAGCAAGAGCAAAATTCTAAGCCTAAATTATCAAAGAAACCCTAGTTATAATATCCACAATGAACTCGGCTTCCAAAGAGACAGTCCTTGCATGAAGAAGGAAACCTCCCAATGATTGCCTTTCAAAGGGTGTGCACAGGGAGGTAGGATTCCCTTCACAATTTTTCCAAAGCAAGCTCTTTGCTCCTCAGACACAAAAAGAAAAGCAGCTGTATGTTCCCTAATGAGCTACACATTATTAAATAAGCTTCCTTAAATAAATACACAACCTACCTTTAAATTTCTCTGCAGGGTTACTATGGGATTCTTCTTGTTGTTTGGGTTTTGGTTTGGTTGGTTGGCTTTTGGTTTTGTTTTGTTTTTTACATTTAGAAAAACTTAGTATTACCCAAGGACTTCTATATATATATATACACAAGCATCCTTCTTTTAAAGTCAATGGAAATCTTCATCACACAGATATATGAGAATAGATTCACTGGTTGTTTAATTTTGTAACTGTTAAGAAACTCCTCAACTCAAACTATATCACAATTGTAGTCTCAGATATGCCAAAACTTAATTTCTGAAAACAAATTGCCATTAGGAAAAAAAAGGCACTTTGTTCTTCTAACATGTTTTTTCATCATTGATGTACCTTTTTAGAATTATCTGCCTTTGAATTATCAGGGGAAGCAATCCTCCCCCCAACCTGATCATCATATAGGTGGTCCTTTCATGAATTTTTATTTAACACATTTCCTGTTTTACCATCATGTTCTTACTGTGTAAAGAGAAAGGGGTTTACAGCTCAGACAAAAGTTTCAATGACAAGTACAAAAGACTAACAAGAGGAAAAAATCCTATATATAACAATCCAAAGAAACCCCTTGTAGCATAATGTCCATGGTGATGTCAGCTTCAAAACATTCTCCATCCTGATGAGAGGATAAAGCCAATTAGACAACTTATCCCAAAGCAATGTCAAAAGCCTACAAATTACAGTAGCTATAAAACCCAATCCCAACAGACTTCTACAAACATGTAAATTAATGCCATTGAAAAGCAATGTAATCAGGTCTCATTTATCATTATAATATCTTCTGATATTATAATATCTGCTGAGACCCAATAGTAATGTATGTACATCATAGGCACTTTATTTAAAGAAGTAACAACTGCTACTTGAGCAGTTCCAAACCTGTCTGTTTTAATTGCCCCTAAAGTAAGCAGGGAAAACTGAAATTCAGAAAGTGACCTATTGCACTATTTATTCAGGCTAAACTAGAATCAACTGCATTAATTTCCAAGGAGTGTGGAACACACTAAAGAGCAACAAGCTTTGCTTTTCTAAAATTACAACAGGTTTTAAATCTCTTCTGAGTCTTGTTTAATATAGGAAACACCTGAAAACTCACTGATATTGTGTATCGAGTATTTTTGAGGCTAGAGTTAATAAATTAAAGATTACTCTACACTTCAGCATGGCCACAGTCCTGCACTATGCTAAAACTATTGCTTCCAACTGCAGTCAACAATTATGTTCTTTCTAGACAATTCATGATAGATAAAGAAGTAATGGCTGACATTTTTGGTTGTAACAGTCTCTAAATCCTGGGGCCTGTCTATGTGTGAAATAATATTATTATGTTTCAACACTATTTCAAAATTATCATTGAAAGAAATGCCTGAACTACCCGAGTTAATTCAAAAAGACTGAGATGTCAGTACCTTTAGAGTGGTTTTTTTGCTAATTTCCTACTTCCCTATGTATAAGTTTCAAAACCAAACACTGTCTTGCTGCAAGTCTCTGTCAGTGAGGAACATGAAGTTTAAAAAAAAAAAAAAAAAAAAGAGAGGAGAAATAGGAATGACTCATTTTTATCTCTCTCTCCAGTAGTCTTTGCTTCCTTACTGGTAAGCAAAGCAAAATCAATCTCATCTTTGCCTTTAGAAAAAAAAAGTGTTCTCTTCCCTACCAAGCATTTGGATCTGCATGTTCTTCTTCTGTGGAAATCATTGGTAGCAAAGATACGTGGCTTAACTTTAAGGGCTCTGTCAGACAAACATTCAACAAAGCTCATCTACACTTATTAGTGTAGATTTCCACCCTGCATGCATAGGTACCTGTGCCTAAATCTCTATTTCTGCAGTTTACTGAGATGCATGTCAAAGCAACTCCATTTTCGCTGATAAATTGAACTTGAATACTAGATTAGAAAATTAAACACTTCCTGTGCCAGGGCAGAAAGCAGTAGGGAGGACAGCTGGGGTCAATTCCACTGTTGGCAAACCTGGATTTGCCAGAGCCATCTTTGAGAGTAGTGGTCCAAATTATAATTAGTACATTCTTCAGGACTATATATATATATACATATTAAGATCTCATAAAAGATATGAGAGAGGAAAAATAATGTGTTATATGAACTTGAAACACTGACAGTTTGACTTCTAAAAGATGGATCCTGCAAATACAGGATATTCAAAAATCTGTAGAAATTTCTTTTAAAGACAGCTAAGACATTTGAGATTCATCTTATGCTGCTGTTTTAGAATGAATGTGTTGGAAACTTGTTTTCCAGACATTATTTGGTCTTTTTTAATTCAATGACAGTTGGTGCAAGGTAAATCAGGGTCAAACTGGTGATTTCAACTTTTCCTATTCGAAATCACACCTTGCTTTGCAGATTTGGTATTCAAAATTTTATCTTATTGTAGCTTTCTCAGGATTATCTGATTGGAGTTTGAAGCCTTGACACAAATATTCTCTGAGAGCAGAGAAGAGATGAAACATATGCTTCCAAAAATACCTTAGAAATAGACAGAACATGTTAAGAGGCCATAATTACTCACAGGCAGAAATCTTTGCCTTTGGGGAAAATAGGCTTCCTGAATCTTATTCAGTGACAAATATTGACAAGCTCTGTGCCACACTATGTTTTTCTGACACAGTTTTGTCTAGAAGGAAGAACAGAGTAACATCAAATCAAGGACAGCTTGGATAATGTTGTGGTTCAGGAAGGAAAATCTTTCATTAAGTTCCTGGTAAATGAGAGACAAGTACAATGTATATCACCTCATAGACAGCTTAGTCAGCCTCAGTCAGTGCATCTGGTGCTCTCTTCCACTCCTCTAAAACATAGTTCATAAAAAAAAAAAAAAAAAGCAGAAGCACACACTGTGAATGCAATTTGTATTGCTTCTTTTGTGAGATGGAGAGTTGGGCAAGGCTTCCTGGACGCTCCTTTTCACTCATCTCTCACCATCCTTGCACACTCTCTCCTACCTGGCATGCTTGGTTAATCTATTTGAAAGACATCTTGTTGGTCAGGGCTCTCACATCTTCTGCATGCAGAGAGGAAGGGAGAGAGAACAGTGCTGGGGGGAAAGAGAGCAAGTGGACATCAGCTTTGGGATGGGAAATGATCTTGGTTCTTGGTACACCAAGTGGGAAAACATGTTGGGATTAGAAGCTTTCTGAAAAAAATTTTCTGCCCTTGAAAGCTATTAATATCTGTCCCTTTAGAATTAAAACATTTTAGAAGTGCTAGACTAAGGCTTGACTTCTCTTCACAGGTATTTTAGGCTGGATAAATTTGATATCACTATTTTTTTTAAATGAAGTAGGCACCCAATGATGTATAGGGTAACTTTGGACAAGTCACTTCAACTTTCTGTGCCCGTATTTCCATATTTGCCTTATCTAGGCAGATTGCAATTTCTAGATATACTCTTATATGCACATATCTGGATTCCTCACATTATCAGAGAGTAGTCCTCATTGGCATTTCTACAAATGTACCAATTTCTACAAGTAGCCAAATACAAATAATTTCTGACAGTTTATTTCCTAAATATGTTCCCAGACCCAGGATATTAGAGGGCTTTTTTGGGTTCATCCTTAATCACAGAATTGTAGAATAGTTTGTGTTGGAAGGGACCTTTTAAGGTCATCTAGGTCAATGCCCCTGCAGTGGGCAGGGACAAAATCATTTTACTAAGCTGCTAAGTGGTCCAAGAATTAGAGGTTTCTGATTTTCATTCATCAGAGGTGGACTTGGTTTTAGCTTCCCTATTCCCAGGAGCCAGAATAATCTTACTCCATGTAGCTGAGGATCTCTTCATCAAAAAGAATTGTCTTTCCACATACCTATATATCTGGCTATATAAAACCTTGTAAAATTTACTATCTTTATCAGCTGTGAATATTCCTGTCGGTGTGTCAGCTGAGAGTAATGCCACCTTGATATGGATGAATTAAACCACCTGCTGTAATTTGGTATTTTGCCTTTTGCTTCTTTGGGCAACCTTCTGAGATACAATACATGGTTTTCATTAAGGCACAATGCTTTTGATATTTTTTTTTCCTCAAAGCATAATAAAATCTTATTCAGTAACAGGATATTTATGAGCGACATATCAGAAATGGGTATTTTTCATTAATAAAGAAACAACAGCATGCCCTAAGCAATTTGGAAGAACTTCAACTTGAGTTGTGGTTATAAGTACTCAATAAGATGAGATATAAAATGTCTTTAAATAATTTATATTTGGCTCAAAATACATCTGATCCTGGTACCTGCCTTATGCTCAAAGATGGAATTTCTTCTGTTTCTGATATGAAAATGACTGCATGTAGACTCTATTTTTCAGCTGTTTGTGTGTGTGTATGTATTTGTGAGACAGAGACTGAGAAGAAGACACTTAAAGGCAGAGTATATATATGTTATATAAATGTGTATGTATATGTACTTTAAGATGTCCAGTAGTAGCAGAATTCTGATTCAAAATATGAGGATCAGGAATATTGGCTCACGTTTATAACTATCCATTCTTCTCAATCTGTCCCTCCCTATATGAAACAGATGGTTTGATATTTTGTAGTGGAATAGTAAGCATTCTCTTGTCCCAAGCCAAATCTGCCATTGGCAAATTTGGAATGTCCTGCTGTAAATTATAACTCAGTTGTCAAATTAAGAATGTGACGTTATAAGAGACCTTGTAGCACTAAGCAATAATTTACTCATCCTTATGTTTGTATCCTACTAATTTCTGTTGTGTCCTTCAGACAGATGCCTTTCCCATGCTGTGAGGTTAAGAGACATACTTCTCTCTGCTCCCATTTCTTCTTTGTCACGAAGTTGATTTACTCCTCCCTGGATTTATCTGTTCTCTGGGCATGTTTGCTCAACCCCACTGAGAGTAACATCTTTCTGTCCTTGGAGTTAGGAAAAGCCACTGAACTTCTACTTCACAAGAAAAAGAAGAGAAATCATGATTCTGAAAGTTTCCAAATGGTTCTAAAATATTGTTCTTTACCTTTCAAAGACTATTGCTATTGTTATGCATAAAAATGAGGCATGTATTTTTTTTTTTTTTTAACAATAGCTATTAAACTAAAAGATTATCATAAATACAACATTTAAATATTAACCTGCAGCTGCAGATGGGAAAAGACAGATACTTGGTTATATCTTGTGAGAAAGAAAAGGCTGTGGCATTCTTTTTCTCCTTTTCCTCGTTTACATTCTCAAAACTAAATAATATGGGATTTACAAATGGTCAACCTCTTCAGGATGGAAAATTTCATACTAATTTCATGCTTTTCCCATAATCAATAAAAAATTCAAACTGCGATTTTCAGAATCAGAAATAAATTCAAAATTTTAAACTAAAATGAGACAACGAAATGTAAAGTAAAATGGTAAATTCTTGCAAATAAACTGCTCAAACAGTCAGAAAACATTTTTCAGTTTTGATGCTGGAGTTTTCTCTACCTTTAATAGTGATAGTACATTGCTTCGAACATAGCAAACATAACTTCACAGTCACATTAGCGTGATTTTATCACAGCACCATATTAGAAGCTCATGCTGACTTTTTGTTCTGCTATGACCTTTCATTCTCCATCTGCTTTTCACTAAGACTAATTTCAGTTCCTCTACCAACAGGAGCAACCTTCTCCCCAGTGTCTTGGGAGGCTGTTCATATCAGATTCCACTCCCAAAAGGCAATGAGGGTAAGGTACTCTGACAGGTTCTCTGCTTTACTGTGTTTACTGTATTAAACACTGTCTCGTCCCACTCAGTGGACAACGAGGGAGGTGAATCTTTGTGATCCCCCGAAAGAGGCTGTCTCTGCACGACAGGGCGGCCGGGGCGGCAGTCACCACAATGACTCCGAGGAACAATAACAG
>JANIJG010021849.1:15879-42120 GCA_024611175.1 Megaceryle torquata
GAGTCAACAAAAACAACAGTTAATTTTTCTCGACCCCCCCCCCCCCCCCCCTCCCCCCCATTTGTAAGGAATAATCTCAAAATAGGAAGTCTGTCTCTGTTAATGAAAATGAAAAGTATGACTGTAACTGGAGACTATTATTATTACCTAATTTGGTTTAGCTATAAAGCAGTATTTTGTTTAGTAATTTAATCAACAATGGTGTTCACTAGTCAGATAGACATTGCAAAAAAATTTTCATAAAGCAACAATCTTTTTCTATGTATCATTATAAGAATTACTGAAAAAGTTTCTATATGTGTTTATGTAATGTACTGGGATTGTTCTCAGTACCTTTTGGTTTTCATTTGCCTCCCACTTTTGGGGCTGAGTGTGCCTGCTAGTTTAGAAAAAAACAAACAAGTGTTAACCATTTAGCAGTGTTCAATGTTTAGTTTTCTTTTTAGGAGGAAAATACATTTCACAGAGACAATCCACTGAATTTAGAGTACATTGACAGGGTGATTGCCATGGAAAACTCAACAGTTATGAGCTATCATGTTCCACAAAATGTTAAGAAAATGCAAAATTTCTTACTATGGAGACACCTTACTTTTCAACCTGTGGTTTTGTTTAGCAAATTTTTCATTGTAATAAGTAGAACTGAAGTAATTTAATTTTACTATTTTTATCACCAAGGTTAAAGAACTCAGATTTGTTCTTACAGAACTGCTCTGTTAGAGGGAACATGGGGCTTGGGACCATGTGAGGAAGAGGCTGTGGTGTGAGACTGCAGCTAGGGAGCTGCTGCCTACCTGGTAGGATCTCACTCAGCAGCAACTGCTCCTGGCTGTGGTGTGTGCTCCACCTTCTCTCCCCATTCAGGACCCCATCTGCCAAACACAATTTGTCAGCAGTCTAAACACATGTATCTGATGTTGGATCCCAGAGCTGGAGGGAAGCTGAGGGGCTGTTGTGTGGTTGCTTGAGACTTGATGCACCACACTGAGGAGAGCGAGATGGAGCCAGATGAATGTCTTGTGTGTATGAGCCTTGACAAGTCTGGCATTACACACTCTGATACTGCTTTTGACTGAGTTAGCTTTTGATCCGAGTTACACCATGATAAATCTATGTAACTCTCCTGAAGTTTACTTAACAAAATTAAGTATCAGTGTTTATTTTAGTAGAGTTACTCTGTGTTTTACTGGATGCAATTAAGATCAAAATCCTGTCTGAGTTATGCTATTGTCTTTAATTTTGAACAATAGAAATGTAAACAATTTCAGCAAACTTATGGAATAAGGAAAGGACAAATTCTCTTCTTATTTTTATCTATGGAAAATTAGTGTTTAGGATTTGATACTGATTCTGTCAAGGCAGAGTGTGGCACTGGATGTGTATTTTAAACAAGACTCAAACTGTGGTTGGATGAGGTTCATCTCAAATGAAACCTTAAAATCTTTTTCTCTCTTGTAGTAACTACCTTCTTTCTCCAATTGATGTCCACTTTTTTCCATATTAATGATTCATTGCTTTCTACTAAAATGCTGAGTCTTCCACCTACTGTTTCCTTCTATTTTATTCCTTTATAGTTGTTCCAGCTGAGCACCATCTGTATGCAAAGCATCCAACTGTTTATATGAAACATGTGGTTCTTATTTTGCTCTGCTCCAGACATGACGTGTATGTGCATAGGAAAGAAGATGAAGTAGTTAACAGTGCTAACAGAAAGCTAGATGTTTTAGAAGAAAACTGCTTGCTTAAGTGTACTAAAAAAATATATAATCTTTCCAATTAAAATATTCTTAAATCAAGGGAAAAAAAAAAAAAAAGGATTAGTACTCCAAAAGGAAATATCTTTGCCATTGCAAATTGTTGCTTCACACTCTGACACTATAGCAAGGTTTCCAGAGTCTGGTTTAAGTAAGCAGGATTCTTGAGGAATGCAAAATCTAAAGCTTAAAATATGTGGCTCTTTTATTTTTTTTTTAATTTTTCATTTTTTCTCCTTTTAATTTTATTTTTTTCCCTTTTTCTGGTTTTTTTTCTTCATTTTCATCTTCCCTTTTCCTCTTTTCTTCTTTTTCTACTTGTTCTTTCCCTTTTTTTTTTTTTTTCTCTTTTTCTTTTACTTTTTCTTAGTTTATAGACAACTTTCCAGATAGTTTTTTAATCACCCTTCAGGACATGGAAGATTTTGTCTCATTTTGCATATTCTCAGGAAGTGGTACTACTTTAAATCTTATTTAACAAGGAAATAACCCATGGAGACTCTAGTACATTTTACAGGCTGACTCTGGAAAACCTTTTCCTGCAATCTAGATAGAAAATGTTAGGAGGAATTCCAGGGCATCCAGGGCATCTTAGCTTGACTTTATGGTGAGGAGTTAGATGCTTGAAGACTAGATATTCAAGATCTTACATGGATATTGTGGGGCTTTTCTGCACATAATTGCGTTTATGAGCTCCCATGAAAGTCTTTAGACATATGGGTTAAAATTCAACCTGTCCATCATAAGAAACATAATTTAAAAGGAAAGAAGAGTTATGTGTATGTGTGAGAGTTTAATGCTTGCACACAGATGGAATAAAATGTTTTTTGAGGAGAATGAAGTGGAATCTGGAAGTTGGAATGTACTACCATAATTCACAAGTAGGACACAATTGTCTCAGTCTCTGGGTTGGAGTGGTGCCTCCATCATCTTTATTTGCAGATCTTTCAGGTAGTAAGACTGTGTGTGAACACTCACAGGCCTCTCTGGGTGTGTTTCTACAACAGGAAGCCTTTGTGTTGCAGCGTATGTGGTTTAGGACAGGGGTTTGGATTCCACCTATTATTACAGCAATTGCCATTCTTTTCCAACCAGATGCACATAGCTTATGGTTTCCCTCTTGTACAGAGAACACAACAGATACGTGTTGCATATCAATTACAACATCAGGGTTACTTTGCATCTCTCTGAGTAAGTTGTAGGGAATGGAGAGCAGAAGTTAGATAGCACTTGAAATAGATTTGCTGATTTCATTGTCTATCTAGTAAACAAATAGCGTCTCATAGTTTTGGTATCTCTGTGTCCCTCTCTTTCTGACAAAGTAGGTCTGTTCCATTTTTTGCCTTACTAAGTCCTTTGGGATCAGAACTTTATTCTGTGTACATACAGTATCTAGTGCAAGGGCTCCTGACCCTTAGCTGAGGCTGTAACGAGTACTATGAAAATGCAGATAATATTGCAAGTATAAAAATGTCTGTACCACATAAAACCAGACGCAGCTAGCATGGACTCCCCCTTATGATGGTGAACAACTTTGTCTATTTAGGGTAAATACATAAGATAGTGGGCAAGAGTAGGAATATATCTGATTTACCTTCCTGGATGCTGGCACTCAACAGTATAGGGACATGTACAGCCAGAGGGTGCATCTAGATCATTGTATGCAACAGACACTAATGGACCTACCCCTCTGCATCTGATTCTTTCTCTGAAACAAACCGTAAAGTAAAAACTAGGTAAATACCACAGATTATATAAATATTGCTGTGGGTGAAAGTTAATACTATAGAGAGTGGAATAATGTGGACAAGCTACTAATGATGTTAGAGAATTTAGGGAGTGGTACAGCACAACTCAGAAACCATTAGCTAACTCCTTCCAAACACATTTTTATTCCATGAGCAGCTTGGGGAACCACACCTAAATTCTAGTGTTAAAAAAAAAGTAATGGTTTTATTCTTTTAAGCTTTAGTGACTTTGAGCACAGCAACAATCTATAGGTAATAGTTTCAAAGAAAATTGCATTCAGAAGTACTATATAATTTTTCTTCTGCTTTAGCAAGCCCAGCATACATATCATATGTTATTTTTTCTGTGCATAAGAAATGCAGTTTTAGTCCAGATTAAAGAATTAACATCCTTGTGTCACATTCCTCACTGGCCACTTATTTTATATTCTCAGAAGAATACACAAGCATGTGAAATTATAAGACTAATGATTGTACATGCATCAATGTGGTTTCCTATTAATAATACTAGTGGGGTTTCACATAGATATCGAAAGTCATCTTCTGACTAGCTGCTGGCCAAGACCTTATACACCTTAGAAAATAAAATGGCTTGTAACCATCTTTTTCTTTTCTTTTACAAATTTTCTATCACAAAAATGTATAATTTTCCTCACAGGGAGTTACACAGGTGCTACACCTGATATTTTAAAGCCAAATAGTTTCTGCCTGACCTATTCCAAAGATATCTTAACAGATCCTCAGCTAAATAAATACCCCTCCAATATTTTAGATCTTGTATATATAAAGGAATAACTGGATGTTCTTCAAAAGTGAAGAACATAAAAGATAGGAAACATTGGTGGGGATAGAAACAAGGGCAAAGTATTTCAGGCCGAAGCTGAGGAAAGTGGACTTGGAAAGAAAACTCTACTATAGAGTGACTGAAGCAAAGCTATAGTACTCTTCAGTGCTCTTTACCTAAGAACTGGAAGCCCACAATATAAAAGAAAGAATATAAATATAAGTGTAAAAGAAATTAATTCCAGGAGTTACATTTACTACTAAAGTCCTTCCTTAAGACTTGTCAAGTAAAATTCCCTTTCACTTGAAATGGCCATTTGCCTGAAAAAGGATGGCAGGGAACAGCTCTTTTAGAAGGTCTTGTATATGAGGTAAGAATAAGAGGGAGATGTGAGTGAAGATTACTTTTCAAATCGTGTGGAAGATTAGCACCTTCCATGTTGAGAAGAATAACAGCAATCTACATAGTCAAGAACACTTAACACATTCAGTTTGTCAAGAAGAAATTCAGACTCAACAGTGTGCACAGAAAGTTATGCTTTCAGATTCTAAATCATTGTACATCAACTGGCTAGAAACAAAGGCTTGTTTTCTGTCTGAAAAATGCAGGTTTTCTGGCTTAATTGTCTAGCAGCTCTTTATTTTTGTTGAATGTAAATTCATAAATGTCTTTTCAGGAAGAAACTTGCCTGCAGATGGCTGCTATATGTTTCTGGAAATTAAAAAAAAAAAAAAAAAAAAAAAACCAAACAAACAAAAAAAAAAAAAAAAAAAAAAAAAAAAAAAAAAAACCAAACCCAAAAAACAACAGTGGCTGAAAACATAGGGTTAGCAGTTTTTCTTAGGTTTGGTCTCAGGTATGTATCTGAATTTCCAACTATATTGTTTGTGAGAAGAGTTATGAAGCTGATCTGCTACATACTTCTGCTAAGCAACTTCTCTCATTTTGTAATGAGAGAACAGGACACTTGATATTAATTGAGAAGTCTAGTTGGTAATCTTCCAGCTTCCTGCCAAGATCACAATTAATTTTTTGTGTGGTTTAAAAGGTACCTATCTATTCACTTATCATAAGAGGTTCAGAATTCATAAAATCTGCAGATCTTTATATTTCTATCAGATGTAGAAATACGTCCTATAGATTGAATGGGGTCCTCGTATGTTTAGGTCACTTGCTTTTTCTGTTATGTTAATGTGACAAGACATGTCCTACACAATTTCTATGTCACACTGTTTTGTGAAGAGATACAAACACGTTCTTTAAGAGGGACTCCTGCCTGTGAGCATAGCTTTGTCTCACTTTTCCCTTCCTCTCCCCATGGTTCAGTATTTCTTGGCTGTAAGTACCAGACTTCTTAAATAACCTGAAATGTGCTAGGGAATATTTGAGTGATATGTTATCTTTTATCATGGGTCATGCACCTCTGCCTCATGAGAAATCTAGCTGTTGTATACATTGTATTCATTTATTTATTTCTGTTCCTTCCAGATATTTTAATCTAGGGTAGGATTTAACTTCTTACTATTTGCTTTATTCCCTTTATTGCACAGTTAGATTTTAGAGTTCCACATTTAAAAAAAGCAATGCATTACGCATATCCTGATATGCTGTCTCACTTTTTTTTACATTTAATCTCTTGCCGAACCACTTCTTCTCAAATTTGTCATAATTAAGCTGGCATGTTTTTTATCTAAGAATGCAAAGAAGAAAAATATTTAGACATAGATCTTGTTTAAATTTTCTGTCTTTTCAACCTTTGTTTAACTTATTTTCCACTTTATTTGCATAAAAAATAATAGAACTTTGTGTATGTTACAAAAATGTCCTTTGTTGTTTGTTTTAATTAACACAGAAAATGACCACATTGTTTTTTAAAGTTACATTACATTTATTCTCTCTATTCATTTCAAAACTGATCTTCTTTGTTTCATTTCTCCCCCAATATGCAAAAGTAAAACTTCCCAAACAGTAGAGAGCTTTGCCATAAAATAATCAACTGTAGAAAAATATGTTATTTACTTAAAATTCCTTATAATTACACAATGAATATTATCTTAATCTATCCTATTGTCAGAAGTTTGAATCACATCTTGCAAGTGCATTCTGCCAAATCCTTTCACACACAAGTAAAAAAAGGCTCTCTTAAAATGTAAACTGTTCTCACTAACAAGTAGGAAAAATATTTTTCCCCCCCTCTCTTTTTTGTCTCAGTAATCACAGATGCTAAGGTTGTAGAGGAAAAAGAGAAGCTGTGTACATTACCCTTTATTTCTGTAGATACTTTGCTTTGAATACATACCTCTGATGTCTACAGCTAAGACTAGAAAGCAAACCCACACTTTTTAAAATTTTTGGTTTAGTATAAAATTGTATAGTTGATTAGTTTAGCCAATAGTTAATTTAACTTCACACTTGATATTAACTTGCAGGTTGAAGAATGTTTCAAAGATTCATGATTCATGACTGCATCTTCTCAAATCAATTACACAGTATCACAATAACTGTACTGGAAATCAATTCCAGGTATTTTCTGTGAAGAAGCTATACCTGGAGTATTTGTACTTAAAAGTAAAAATAAATACCTCAAAGGTAGGTGGCACAGAACACCCACATGTACACATGCATGCTTATGTTCAAACAATAAAACAAATAATTGTCATACAAGTATTTTTCCTCAGGTAAAGAAAACAGTGAAAGAGATTAAATAGACTTACAAGGTCAAACAGACAGAAAACTCAAATGGAAGGAAAGATGGACAGTCATCTGATCAAAACTAGTTACAGTTCCTATCCTAAATCATAAAATTATTCAAATTAGAGCTTTGTCAGAAATACTTTGTCTAGACAAACAGATGGTATGATTGGTCTGTACAACAGAACTAGGTACAATGTAGATATCTAAGTGCATTATTTCACCCAAACCTGTGATTACTGATGGTTGTCACATTGGCAGGTTTCTGTAGATAAAGCCTTCAAGATCGTTGATACACAGTACTGCAGTCTTTAGAAAGTCAATGGCATCCATCAGCAGAAAGGAACTCATATTTAGAGTCAGAGAGTTTAGATCCTAGTTTACAACTCATTACCAACAGTACCAGAACTCTGGAACTCAGCATGCCTCCATCCAGAGCTCCATATCACTCAAGGTCCCTTCCAATACCAAACATTCTGTGATTCTGTGATAAAGCTGAAACTCTGTGACACTGCAGAGCTGAAGTCCCCAAGCAATATGGTCTTTTGGATCAAGAGAACTGCTTAGATGAGAATTTTAAGTCTCTACATTTGGACATCAATAGCTTGTTTGTCTCCATCAAAAGTATTGACTAAATTTCAATTTGATACTGAGGGAGTCTGGAAACTGCTCACACATAGACAATTATTCTGGACAGCATTATCTGACTTGATAACATTATCCACTTAAGAGACAAGAATCTATCTTTTCCCTCAAAATAGATTTCTGGTGTGCTTGAGATGTATTAGGATGGTCTGAGATAACCATTTGAGTCTTGAAATATGTTAGAGAGACAATAGGAGACGTGTGTCCTTGTGGAACAGCCTCTGTCAAGGCAGAGTACTGTAGGAAATGTCAGCTAGTTCTCAAATCCGATATTTAGGCAACTGAATCCTACCCCAAGAATTTAATTTTTGGGCAGTGCACTGACTAGTATGTTGTTGCACATGTGCTTATTTTAATTTAATTCAATGCTTCCAAAACAATCTGTGATTTAAACATGTGTAGCAATTTGGGCTGCCAGACAGCTATGGAACAAGCTTTGGAATCTTCTTTTCTGAATGTCAAACATCCCTAAGAGGTCAGCAGAACCTGGTCAGGTAGTCTACTTGATTAGTTACAATTGCTAACTAGAAAAACAGGTAGAGATAACACTAGGTGAAGGAAACCAGAGAAGAAAACAATTCTACCAAGAGAAAAGAAAAGAAGAAAATTAATCAGTAGCTTTGGCATATCCTAGACATACTAAACAAAAGCTTTAATTTTATACAGAAAATAAGAGAAAGGCATCAGAGAAACATGAAATTTTTTTTTAACAATATCGGCATGTTGAGTAAGGTGGAATTGACAAGGTTGTAGTAACAGGGGCAAGAGATGACAGAAACAGTATGGAAAAGAAGCAGAAGCAGAGAAGGTAGAAAAGAAAAAAAAAGATAAGGACAATGTAAGTAAAAGCAGGTAGAAACAAGAAAAAGGTTGGGGGAAAAAAAAAGTTAGGAATGAAGTCCAAGAATAAAAAGAAAAATACATGAACAAAATATCTCACCTGAAATGGGTTTAGACGCTAAATATAAATTTCATAGATACTGTTGAAATTATGAATAGTGTAATCACTGCAATTACTATTTTTGTTTGTTTGTTTCCCTGTGACTGTATCTGCAGTGATAGTACAGATAACAAGCAAAACCAGGATGTAAAATATTGCTTCCTAACTGTGATCTAGTGAAAGCTGAAATCAAGACAGAAGAGATGGATATACACAATAGATTTATATTTTTTTTTACTATCATCTATTATATCCTAAGGATGTACAGCACACCTATAACTTTACTAGAGGCATGGTGAGGATCCCATCTGTGTGCTGATTACTTTGTAAAAAGGAAAACTCATCGGATTTAATAACTTAAGACCCAAATGCTTGCACTGTTTACATGAAATGTAATACTGAAATACAGTATGGGGAAATATGTAATAAATATTTCTGTAAAATACACAGGACACGATATTAGCTTAAACCGTGTGCCAAGAATGCATAACAAAATACAAGGTAGTTGCCACAAACATTTAGTTGTGACAAAGAGAAAACATGTATGACTTTTTACACTGATAGTACCATAAGTAATCACTGAACAATTTTATATGAAGTGCCAGAACAGTAAAAACATCTAAAGGAAGATAAAGGTACCATATTATCTTCTACGCTTTTGGTTGGTTGGGTTTTTTGGGTTTTTTGTTTGTTTCTTTGTTTGTTTTTGTTGTTAGGTTGTTTTCCCTTGTTTGTTTGGTTTTTTTGTTTTGTTTGGTTTGTGTGTGATTAGCTTTTGTCTTGTTTTTGTTTTGTTTTATCATTGCTTTAGCAATGAAATTAACCTTGAAAATATAACAGACCATTGTACAAATCACATTTAAATTTGGCAAAGACAGGAAGCAAAAAGTTAAAGTTCATGTCCATGTGAGCAACGAAATACAGTTCTAAAAAATCTTCTGTATACTGTAATTCTTGATATAAAATCGGGGAATTGGTTTCCTATCAGAGTATGGAGACACTCATTATAATAATTTAGAATTCTTTTGAGTTTTAAAAATATTTTAGAAATTTTAGTATATGTTTTCAATACATGTGTGCAGAAAATCCATGAATATTCATAAGTTTACAGAATACCATTAAATATTTGTCTTCAAAAGGGAAAAATCCCTACTACTTTGAAAAAGAATGGATTTGGTTTTCTGATACATATGTGTTCATATGCATTTTTGTGTACACCTGAGAGCAGGAGACTGAGAAACATCAGAACGAGCAGACGTGCTTTTTAAGATGTGCTCCTGCTGGGACTGAGGACATTTTTCCAAGCATATTTCAATACTCCAAGCAGACATGGAGTAGATTTACTTATGTGAACTGTCAGTGAACTGACCTCTGCTAAATAATTACACAGTCTACAAAGAGAATGCTTTCTCATCTTACTTGATATTCTCCATAAATTGTAATACACTTCAGTACATGTATGCTTATTCTAAAGACCAAAAAAAAAAAGAAACCAACCTTGGCAAAATGCCAAAGTTCTATTCTCCTCCTATATTAATTGCACACACACCATTTTTTTGATCTGTAAATGTAAGCTATGTGTTTAGGGCCCAAGTGTTTTCTTTAAAAGATACAATATTGGCAAGAAGACTACACGTATGAATACTTTGTATTATTAACAATCCAGCCTTCTTCATCAGTATCTCTGTTACTCAGTGCTTTTAGAATGTATGATCACCCAAGCTATTAGGACATCTAAGAAATATATGATCAGTCCTTGTAATAGGTGATATGTCACTCCAGTTGCAATTGGCATAACTAAACCCAGAAACAAGGCTATGACAATTAAGAAAAAAAAAGAAAACGTAATACAGAATTAGCAGGAAACAAGCATGAGAGATGAAGAAGGAGCTACAGAAGATAACTCTTGAATTTGGAAACTATGTAACGCCTCCCTAGAGAAAATATGATGCAAAAAGTCAAAACTCAGAGAGAAAGACATTGAAATAGACATCTAGTCACACTGTGGAGTGTTTAAAGATAACATGCTGTATGTCACTTTTGAAATCAGAGGGACCTGATAGATGTCCCTCCTTAGGTCTCTTTGTGCTCAGAAAGTGTCTAGGTGTTGAGTCTAGCATGTTCAGCAAGTAAAATGAATTCCATATTTCTTTTAGCTTCAAGAATACAATCAGATAAATTCAATAAAACTTATTTCTAAAAAAATCTGTTGTAAATTTACCTTCAAGTTTTCAGACACTGTTTAGTGTCAGGGCAGCCCCTTAGACCAATAACATAAGCTCTCTGTTAACCCCCCAAAGGGGAGGAGAAAGGGAATAAGGAGGAGAGACTTAGCGACTACAAAAGGAAACTAGAACAGCTTTAATGATAATAATAAAAATAAAATAGAATATGAACAAATATATACAAAACCAGTATCGAACCCAACCCCCCTGATGGTAATTACATCACCGTCATCACTGATGCTGTGGAGCAGGCACCAGGGGGTCCCAGACTGGGCCCCACAGAAGACGGGAGTTGTGTTCAGGAGATGGATTCTGGTACTGGATTCAGGAACACAGGATCGAAGGCAAAACGGACGGAGTCCTCATTGGATGCTCCAAGGGAAGGAACCGCAAGATGACCTGAGCCAAGCCAAGCAAAGCTGGCAAAGTGGTCCAAGAGGGGAGAAGAGCACGGGAGCCCTGTCTCATCCCACTCCACGTTGTCCACGTGAACAGCGAGGGAGGTGAATCTTTGTGATCCCCCGAAAGAGGCTGTCTCTGCACGACAGGGCGGCCGGGGCGGCAGAGTCACGATAATGACTCCAAGGAACAATAACAGAACAATTTATTAGTTCCCCCTAATGGAACAGTACGGATAAAAGTGTTAATTTTTGTAGGTGATTATTTTACGGCGCGACTAAATTTTGAGGAAGAGGAAGAAAGAGTTACTAGAAAAGGGGAGAAGATAGAGGGAGTGAGTGAATAAGAGAGAGAGAGAGATAAAGAGAAAAAGATTATCACCACCTGTGGTTCCAGCGATGTCTCACTGGATCAGTCCAAGTCTTCAGTTCTTCGGTGGTGGGTGCACACCGATCAATATTTTTCTGTCTCTTCATACCCTTGAGATATCTGTGTGGCATTCCCAGTTTCCACAGGAAGAGGTTGATTTGTATGAGCTCCATAAGCTAGAAGTGGCGTGAGCCTGCCATCCACCTCCCCCAAGGAGCAGTCAGCAGGAGCACTTAACTAAAGAAAAGGGAGAGTCCCACCTATGCAGAACTTATCTCTTCCTTTTGTTAAGGCATATCTGCAAGGAGCCAAAGGAGGGGCACAGAGACATTGGGATCAATCAACACCTCTTCCTTCCAGACAGGTCTTTCCAGACTTTATCACCTCACGAGGTTTGAGGCACAGGATAGCCGGGCTCTTACAAACACTTATTCAAAAGACTACATTCTCAAGCACCCATATGCCATTTCTTGTTACATGCTATATTTTTATGTAACAAGATGTGTTACATACTATAAAATCTCCCTGATTGTAAGCTGCAGGAGACCCATACATTACTTCAATAAAATTCAAACAGTTATATCTCCAGTGATTCTCAGGGAACTCCAGTATTGTGATGTAGCCTGCACAGTTTGTACGTGGCCACTTTGCTCCAGGGGGTCTAATGGTAAACAGTTAATACAATTTTACTCTAAAACACCTGTCTTAAAAGACAGACTTTCTTTTAGAAGTTAATACAGACATAGCTTGCATAGTCATGTAGTTGTGTGGTAGAAGTGCTTCCTGCCACACAACAAAATGACAAATGAAGGGGAGATGTCTCGCAGTGCCAGCAACCACTCCCACAACTTTCACTCACAAGTGCCTCCTCCTCCACACATCATATTCGCTTCATATTCCAAAAACTCCCATTTTGCCAATCCTTTTTCCCCAAACCCGTAAGTTTCCCTCATTATTTCCTCAGCACTGAGTTGTGGTGCAGGACTGATGCTCCTTTATCCTCACTGTACCGTTTGAAACCCTTAAGACATGTGAAACCTGGAGAAAGACCCAAATATGTATATGGCCTTGCATTTTAGCACTTAGGGAATTGAGCTGAAAGATGACTGCTTAGTAACCAGTAGGAAGATTGCCCTTTGCCTTCAGTCTTGACTTTCTGTGTTCTGTTTGAAACATGTCTTTCACAGGCTTCATTTTTGTATGAAGCACAGTGTGCTTCAGCAAGCGAGGGTGTGTGGTCAAGACAGGTTTAGGAGTAAACTTGGTTTGGAGACCCAGGAATGAAAGGTTTGTCTAAGTTGTATCTGACCCCTTAGGCATCCACATTTTAACACTAAATACTTAAATGAAACAGGAGGGAAAACACGGTCAAAAGCACAAGCACATCATAGAGCACAGTTCTGCAATATAGTCTCATAGGTGAAGCAGCAGGATGGCAGTACGATGGTGACATATTTGACTTTTATGAAACCTTTACAGCTTCTTTTGTTTTGTTTTATTTTAGTTTTGGAATTAACAAAACTACTGGGAATTTCATGAGACTTTTTGTTTCTCCTCAGTTTAAGCCATTAATTTTTCAAGGGAATTGTAATAAAAAATGTGCATTTCTAACTAAATGAAAACTTAGGCTATGCAAATAATAATGATTCTACCTTGAAAGTAATTCTTGTCCTGCTTTTTTAATTACCAGGGGAATAAAATTTAAAAAGAAATGAAGGAATAAAAATAAATAAATAAAAGAAAGATCCATGAGTACCAGACAGCTGAGAACTCAAATTTTGTAAAGACTCAGATAGAATTTATATGTTGGAAGCTTGGGATTCTGAGTCTAAGCATACTTAAGGTTGAATAATAAACCACCATATTTCAGTATTGATCCAGCAACAGTCCTGGATTACTGAACTCAATGCAACACTTATTAGCTGTCTCTTTATATACAAGTGCTTCATTTAACCTGCTATAATCAAAATGAAATTATTTCTTTCTTTATTTTTAATATGAGAGTAGGTCTTTTATTGTTTGTTAATAGGAAGGTGTTTGTTTTTATTAATTAAAATTAAATTGGAATTTTTGTATTTCATGCCTTTTGAAATAAATATTAAACAAAAGCCACATGCTTGAAGTGTGTTTTTCACAGTGCAGCAAACAGACAGAGGAGGCCCAATAGCACGTTAAAACCACGGGCATGGTTTTCCTTTCACAAACCACAGTACCAGAACTAAAGCAGACCAAAGACCTAAAGCAGACCAGCAGCTGCAGCCTATAGTCTAAATTAGACATGGATATTACATGGAGTTTCTTACAACAGAATAGGCAAAACCAGTCAAGGTGATAGATAGACAAAATCAGCTCCAGACTGTAAGTCTCCTCATTTACCTTAAGCACTTTCACAGGGTAGAGTGGACTGTGGTTTAAAAGATTTTTACCTTCTCATTGACAATGGAGGAAACCTAGGTGACCTTCTTAGGCTCAATTTTAGTTTCTAATAGCTAGGGAAATAACGTAAATCCTATTTTATTTTAAATGAATTCTCTGTATTTGCTCTACTATCCAGAATGTAAACATTTCAGCATGTTTGGAACAGGAATTGCTGACAGTGAGTTCAATAGGACATTTTAGAAGTGCAAATTTTATTTGCATTCCAAATTCAGGCATGGAAAGAGCTACTTCTAAAGTAAAACACAGCATGGAAAGCATCAATTTGCTTTCCAACCTTCTTTTTGTGTTGACAATAAGTAGCAGATGTAATGTGCTGATTATGATATATGAAGATTGGCAGAGAGAGTGTAGGTTGAAGCTGTACAAAATGGCCTCCATTCCACCTCATTTTAGTGTATTATCTCCCATTACATGAAGCTATCATTCTTAAGTACATGCTAACATTTTCCATATGGGAAAATGAAGGCATCTCCTCAGAGGGTGAGTCTGTTTGCATTTTTTTAGGTGTTTCCAGCTTCAGGGAAGCAACCAGTATTGCTAGAAGACATCAAATTGAATAGCCCTTGGCTTCTGAAGTAGAAAGTGTTTAGCTTTGGCTTTAGTAAAGAATGTAAATTTTAGGTTTATTCCTAAGTAGCTCATTTCAGCTCAAATGTACTTACCACAGTAACAAGCTCTACCACTCATGCTGAAGTGTAACAATAAACAAGAAACAAACCTAAACACCTTGGTGTCTGCCAGAGGTGGCTGCAATATGTCAAAAATCTACTGATGATGAAAATCTTCTAAAATACTGCTGCATCCATAATAATTGGAGACAAAATACTCCCTTTTTTTGCTCAAATACAAAAGGCTGCACTTTCCCCTCCTCCCCATCTTAAATATCACAGCCTTATGGCCCATTATTTTTGCAACGCATAGACAATGTCCTGGCTCACTTGCTGCATCTAATCTTCTGAAAAGCTCATGTGATTTTCAGCTTTGTCCAAGCATTTTCTGAAAGTGTCTAATTTTGTCTTGGTGGAAATGTAATTTCTTAGTTCACTAATACTACTGTTGACTTTAGCCATCCCTTCTCTAATTTTAAAGATTATGTCTTCTTCTGATCTCATTATTATTACACTTGTCATTCAAAATGAGGGGAGGAGGGAAAGAATTGGGATTATGGCTCCCTGATGAATTCCATCTGTGCTTATGGAAATTAGGGATGTGATATTCATTTTGAAGTGTCACCACAGCACAAAATAGAAGTCAATTCAAGAGCAATAAAGTACCTAAATTTGGAAGGCCAACACCATGACAATGAGAGACATATATTTTTCTTAGTGTCTACAAATACTACTGTAACACCTAAGAATCATATTCACAGCAAATCCACAGGAAAAGAAACAATACATTTCACAAAAAAAGCCCTCAAATAGCATAATGAGATTATAATTTCTACTTCCTGTTTCTTTCACACAACTGTATATAATTTTCACTATCAACTACACCACTTTCAAATTATGCAGTTTATAGATCCCATCTGTGCCACAGAACAGGATTTTGCACCAAATGTAATGCAACTAACTCTCCAAACAATAAGAATGTACACCATAGTAAGTCTCATAAAGACACACAGTTTTTAATTGGTTCTCAGAGCAAAGGGAATTCAGAAAACCTATCTGTCTTTCCCACATTATGTGAATTATGAAGTACAATCCTTCTACATAGAATGTCTTGGTTCTTACCATGATTTTTGAAGACCAAAAGCAAAGTCCATCAATAACCAATCCATTTTATATCTTTTAGTGAGGAAAGAGCTTTGATTTCTGGAGTAAATTAATTCATTGAGAAAGAAGGGACTTTTATTTTTGTTTAAGCTTTCCTATTTTAGAACTCACTCAGACATGCACACAAACATACACACATGCAAAAGACAAATTTAGCAACAAAGATACGGCACATATGTCCAGATAGCTGTATGCCTGAGGCCTTGAGCATAGATATCTCTAGCTTATTTCTTCTTTGAATGGGTATTTTCAAATTATTAAATACAAAACCTGACTTTAAAAATAAAATATTAAAAAAATACTGGAAGTCATCTGCTTACTCCTGTGAGAATTGAGGCCCAGTAAAACAGGAAAAATAGTAGCTTTAATCTTCTATTTAGGAAAGGCAAGAAGTCAATACTGGATCCAGCTTTATGATAATGAATGTAAAAGTACATGGTCATAATACTCATAGCAAAACAAGGTTGGGTAGAGCTGTCAGAGATCTCTTCTGACTCCAGTTCAGAAATAAATTCTAGGTCAGTAAAGCTACCAGCCATTGCTTTTTTGGCACTTGGGCCATAAAATTTCTTAATGTTTAAATTTTACTGCCTTGCTCTGGAAAAACAAAACAAAACAAAATGCAATTATCGAAATAGAAGTGGTTTACAATAAGCAATGAAAGAAGCATGGTAAGGGCAAGTGCATAGAAACTTGAGAAAAGGATCACTACCACAAGGCGTGTGGTGACCTTTAATCTGAACTGCTCTTTTACTCTAATGTACAATGTATTACATCAATCTCTATCTTTTACCTTTCCTCTGTTCACTTTTGGAAGAATGCATCTACGTAGCCCTTTCCTTATAAATTTCCTTACATATACCAATCTATAGAAAAGGCTGTCTTAAAGATGTGGCTAATCAGGCTACAAGTAGAATGAAAACTTGTAAAGGGCTGTTTGCCTCTCCGTATTTGACATGACCACTATTAAGGGCTATATTTCATGAGCTCTGGTCACATATCAGTTAGGACAATTACATTACCTGTAGACATGGCAGAGCTGGGCTTTGTTAGTCACAAGTAACACAGAAGTCTTAGTAACACAGATGATGATGGTGGGCAAGGCAAACACAGCAGGCCTATGCCATAGCAAGTTCACCATTACCTAAGTAAAAATTACTTTGGAGTATGTCAAGACATATACTGCAAACCCTTTTTTTGCCTGCTGAATAAACATGCCTGTGTTCACAGTTTGAAAAACAGGTTTAGCAATGTGAGGAATTTTTTGGAAGAAGCAGATGTCAGAAAAACAATTTGGAAAAGTAAATGATCATACATATGATATATGGTGTATATATTAAAAAATGCCTTTCCTGTGTTACCAGTATAATATGATACTCAACTTGAAAGGATATTTAAGTTGCTTGTTGATTTTCTGCCTTATCTTCATCACAGACAAAGAAAATAGACTATTCGGTTGCAGTTTTGTTTGCAGGCACTTACCTGAATTCAATGAGACTGCAATCAGTCACTAAGCTATCACACATCTCTTTTTCTCTTGTTTTGGAATGACTTTTCTTTTTTGTTATTTAAAGTAGATATATCAAATAAGTGGCTTTTGTAATCTCACAGGTACACCAGAAACAAAGAGCATCTCTGTAAACCTCTCAGTCTTCTTATGTTAATGAGTAACACCAGTGTGCTGCATAATGTATAAAATGCCAACAAAACCCCCTTATGCGTTTGGACTAGGGAATGAGCACAGTGTAGAGACTTAACTCAAACTGCCTTTATGTGCAATATTTAAAACCAGTGTTCTATCCAAACCAAGTTTTTGCTCTTCCATACAGAAATTTTCATCTTAAAAAAAAAAAAAAAAAGCTGTTTTTTTGCATGCTTGTTTCACCATAGAGTAACTAGCCTCTGATTAGAAGTACAAGGGAAAAAGTAAAACCCAGGTATTTGGATCACCCCTCTGGCATGCTGCTGTGGTCAGTTGAAGAACAGCATGGAAATCAGAAAGCCAGACACACAAAGACTGAAATAATTCCTTAGGAAATGATGAGGAAGGTGTACTTGACCTTTAGAAATGTTTGAGTGTCATTGACTGCAACTGATGTATGTACATATTTAACAAACACACAATTCAAAGACATTCCTAAATAAGAATATCTTAATCTAATGGATGTTGTTACCACCCTGAAGATTGACACACATGAATGAGGCAAAGTTTTCAATGAGAGATAATACTTGATACAACTGAGAAAAATCAGTCTTTTGATATAGAAGCCTCCTCTGCTTTGGAAACAACTCTGAAAGATTAGCTGCTTTGTCTAACTGTATCAATTGTTTTTATAAGAGATACTATATCTCTACAAATGATTTTGTAATGGGACTTCAGAGTTTTATTGTATTCTGAAAAGTGACTCTGTACAAAAACATTCATACTCCAGAAATCTCTACCTCTTGTGCACACAATCATTTCTAACAAGACAATATTTATCCTTCAAAAGGAAGTACATCTGGAGCTCCTGATATTATTTTTCCCCTGACATGGTTAAAAAAAAAACAACCCACACCTCTTTGTAAAGAAGGAGAGAGTTTAACCTTGCACATTGTGCTAATGTTTTAGTAAGGTTCAATAGCAATGCTAGTAGTTCTGAGGTATAAAAGCATCAACAGGAGCATAAGCTGGGTTCTACTCCCATTTGTATACTGAGCTAAATGGCTAGCTGTATTTACACTGCCACAGAAAATTCTACTCTCAAGATTTTTTTTTTTTTTTCCAAATTCACCCTCATATTTTACACAGCTGTAGTGATAATTAGAGAATTCAAATGAAAGAAAAAAAGTACTGTAAGGCTGCAGGGAAAGTCTTGATATTAGTTTTATATAACCATCTTAATATTAGAAATTAATGCAATTATACCTTAAAGAGTTAAATGGCATTGGACACATGGCTTTTGAGGATCATTAACACAAAACACTGTTAAAATGAAAAAAATGTTACTGTGGATACATAATTGAAACAATTACAGTGTCACAAGCTCCCATACAATGTGGATTTTAGTGTAAAAGCCTCTCCTCTTTGAATAGCATACTTCAAAGCTTAGGATTCCATTCAGTGAACTTTGGGAAGCTTTTAATCCTTTTAGGATTTTTTTTCCTTCTTTTTACCTTTTATTTTCCCTTGAAACATTTGTGGGCAGAGTTTTACAATATACAGATAGTGATTATTAATTGTTATTTTTCAGTGTAACACTTTCAATGTGGCTTGTACATATATAATTATAGAAAAATGCCCATTCAGTTTAGCTTTAAATCATGTTGTTTGACTAACACAAAAATGGACTGATTTGCACCTATTCAACCTTGATTCCATCAATTATGCACCTGATATGCACATGAGGACAGAGCCAAAAAGATGTACTTGTGGCATTCCTCATATAATGAAACCAACTGTTGTTTTATCCTAGTATTTCTCATTTTATAACCGTTGTTTCCTTGGTATACATGATCACAAATTCTGCAGACAATCTGGAGTAATCTCTGCTTTCTGATACTTGACTTCTTCCCTTCTCCCCTATCAAAATATAAAGTGTGAGTTTAGAAAAGATATGTATGATATAGCAGCTATCTAAAATTACTAATCAAGAGAGCTAGAAACATATGCCAACAAAACAACATTGGAAAACTAGCACTGAATTTAAAATAAAATTAATATAATAAAATAAGTATTAATCCAAATGTATATAATAGCACTTTAACACCATCAGTCATAAATCAGGAAAACAAATTAATGAATGATTTAATGTTGCCACAGGAGACTAAAATCTCAACTGATAATTAATTATAGGTATACTAGTGACTGGCTCAGAAAACCAGGCTGTAGACTTATTTTTCCCATATTTTGTCAATTGGGCTTTTCATTTGCAAAACCATGGGATGGCATGAAGCCAGACTCATTGTAAATTTGGATGGAATCCCTTGGGTTTTTTCCAGTTCTACAAAAGGTGAACTGAAGTCTATTCACTTTCACAAAGCTGTATGAGCCATATTTTGGTGTTACAGGCAAACATGGTGTCCTCAGCTAAGGCATGCTCCATGAACAAAGGAGGTCTGGTTGGGGACATGAAGGTTTGGGGCAGCCTTAGCTGCAGTGACCATGAGATGATGGAGTTCAGTATCATACAAGGAAGAAGCAGAGCAATAAGTAGGACTGCAGCCCTGCACTTTAGAACTGCTAACTTTAAATTCTCCAAACACATACTGAGAGGAATCCCATGAGCTAACGCTAGAAGGTAGGGGAGCCCAAGAGAGGTGGTTAATATTCAAGAACCGCTTCCTCCAAGCTCAATATCGATTCAATCCTATGAGTAAGAAATCAAGTAGACGAGGCAAGGGATGTGCATAGATGAGCAAAGAGATTCTGGAAAAACTCAAATGGAAGAAGGAAGTTTGCAGTATGTGGAAAAAGGGACTGGTGACTTGGAAGGATTAAAGGAACAGAAGGGATTCTTCAAATACATCCATAACAAAAAGAAGACCAGGGAAATGTGGGCCCACTTCTGAACGAGGTGGGAGCCCTGGTGACAGAGGATATAGAGAATTCAGAGTTACTAAATGCCTTCTTTGCTTCAGTCTTTACTGCTAAGACTTCAGGAATCCCAATCCATGGAGGTGAGATAGGAATCCTGAAGGAAGTAAGACTCTCCCTCAGCCCTTTCCTCATCTTTTTTTACCATATTTCCTCCTGAGTCTAACAGGGAATGGAGGCCCTCCCTGACCGTTCTTTTATTGTTAATGTATTTATAGAAATTTTTCTTGTTGCTGTTTGCCTCTAAAGCCAGATTAACTTCTAGTTGAGCTTTTGACCTCCTAATTATTTCTCTGCATGACCTAACAACATTCTTATACTCATTATGAGTTGTCTGCCCCTTTTTCCAGAGGCCATAAACCCTCCTTTTTTCCCTGATTTTGAGCAAACCTCCTTATTCAGCCAGACCAGTCTTCTTTGCCACCGACTTGTTTTACAGCACGTGGGGATAGCCTGCTCCTGCACCCTTAAGATTACCTTCTTAAAAATTGTCCAGCCTTCCTGGACTCCTACATCTTTCAAAACTAACTCCCAAGGGATTCTCTCAAGTGACCTCCAAAACAAGTCAAAGTCTTTGAATGTCCAAAGTGTCAGTATTGTTGCCCCCCCTCCTAACATCTCTAAGAACAGGTAACTTAATAATTTCATGGTCACTATTCTTTAGAGAGCCACCAACTGCCGCAACCTCCACCAGTCCTTCTCTATTCGCAAACAAGAGGTCCAGCAGGGCACCTTCCCTGGTCAGTTCACTTTCCAACTGTGTGAGGAAGTTGTCCCCTACACATTCTAGGAACTTCCTGGATTGCTCCCTCTCTGCTGTGTTGTATTTCCAGCAGATACCTGAGAAGTAGAAGTCCCCCATAAGAACAACAACAAGTGATCTTGAGATTTCTAAGTGCTTATAGAATATTTCATCTACCTCACTGCTGTGACTGGGAGGTCTATAGCAGACCCCCACAGCATATGGGAGAGATGCCCAAGGACTGCAAGCAAGCCAGTGTCACTCCAGTCTTCAAAAAGGGCAAGAAGGAAGACCTGAGACATGACAGGCTAGTCAGCCACACCGCCATCCCTGAAAAGGTGATGGAACTGCTCATTCCAGAGTTCATCTCAAAGCACGTCAGGGAAAGAAGGTTATCAAGAGTAAACAGCATGGATTCACCAAGGGTAAATCATGTTTGTCCAGTCCAATAACCTTCTGTGATGGCATGACTAGCTGGGTACATGAGAGGAGAGCAGTGGATGTTGTCTACCTTGATTCCAGCAGGGCTTTTGACAGTTTCTTCCATAGCTTCCTCACTGGAAAGCTCGGAAAGTGTGCTTTAGCTGAGTGGATGGTGAGACAGATTGAGAACTGTCTGAACAATAGAGTTCAGAGGGTTGTGATGATCAGCAGCACAGAGTCTAGTTGAAGGCCTGTAGCTTGTGCAGCACTCTTGTTCAACATATTCATCAGTGACCTGAATGAAGGGATGGAGTGCACCCTCAGCAAGTTTGCTGATGATACAAAACTGGGAGGAGCAGTTGACACACCAGAAGGCTGTGCTGACATTCAGCAAGACCTGGACAGGCTGAAGAATCTGGCAGAGGGGAACCTAATGAAGTTCAGCAAGGACAACTGTAGGGTCCTGCACCTGGGGATGAACAACCCCATGCACCTGCACAGATCAAGGGTAGACCTGCTGGAAAGCAGCTCCACGGAGAAAGACCTTGGAGTTGTGGCAGACAATAAGCTATACATAGGACAGCAATGCGCTCTTGTGGCGAAGAAGGCCAATGGTATCCTTGGGTTCATTAAGAAGAGTGTGACCAGCAGTTTGAAGGAGATCCTCCTCCCTTTCTACTCTGTCCTAGTGAGGCCACAACTGGAGTACTGTGTCCTGTTTTGAGCTCCCCAGTTCAAGAGAGACTGGGAACTAATTGTAAGAGTCCAACAGAGGGCTACAAAGATGATTAGGGGACTGGAACTGTCTTATGAGGAAAGGCTGAGAGACTTGCAGCTGTTTGGTCTGAAAAGAAGGCTAAGAAGGGATCTTATCAATGTTTATAATATCAAAAGGATGAGTATCAAGAGGATGGGGACAGACTCTTTTCAGTGGTGCCCAGTGATTGGACAAGGTGAAACAGACACAAAGTAGAATACAGGAATTTCCACCTCAACATAAGGAGAAACTACCTTGAGGGTAACAGAGCACTGTTGTGGAGTCCCTCCTTGGGAGACTTTAAAAACTCTCATGGATGCATTCCTGTGCAACCTGCTCTAGATGAACCTCCTATGGTAGGGGAGTTGGACAAGATGATCTACAGAGGTCCATTCCAACTCCAGCCATTCTATGTTTCTATAGATATTGAATGGGTTTCACTAATAGGAATCCCATGCATATGCTGTGCCCCATGCAGTGTAGCATAATGCCAACAGAGTACCCATAGTACTCTGAAAACATACCCGCTTATGCTTGAGACCATCCTATCATGAGATATTTTGATTCAATATGAAATAAAGTCAGTCTTTCAAGTCATGGTACAATCTATTTGTCAGCTGTTTATCTATGTAGGAAAAGCTAAATTATGTTCACAAGTTCTTGCAGGACCAGTGTAGCAAGCAATGGTTGATAGTAGAGGCTTAGGAATACAAGCTCAGGGGGATAGCAGAGACATCAAGGACATAAAACAACATCCAAATGGTCTCTGTAAGAGTATGCAGCCTTGTGAGCAAGTAGAGTCAGTTTTAGAGCATAGGAAAGAGGGATAATGTTTACAGCATAAGTAAAGCATCCTATACAAAATAAAAATACAGAGCCTGTAACATGAAGAGAGAAAAGACTGTCATAGGAATTCCTGGGTAAGGATGGTAAATACCACTGCTTATTTGCAGCTGGTGCCTCTTTCTCTGACACAGAGAGCTTTGCTGTTCATCACTTTTTGCTTCTATGACTGAGCAATCACACCTGAAGGGTTAGGCTTCGTTTTGCCTTTGGGTTAAACGTGTTAGAATTTTAAAGAGTGATTTTGTGGCTGTGCTTATGTCTTCACACGTTGTGTTTTCTTCTCCAACATTCCCATACAAGAAGGTGGCTGATACTTCAGCATGAGTCAGAGTCACTCATATGGCAGGTGTCTGGATATATATTGACTGCAACATAGTGGAATATTCCATTGTGTGTTGCATGGTAGTGCATTGTACTATGACAAATTGCCTTAAGAAATTACAATAATTACAGTAGTGAGCTAGTGAAAAGACATCTGCCAATATAGGAACATCTTCACTGTTCTTGCCAACACTAACAGGGAACCTGAGCAGTCTATTATCATGAATTAATTTGTTCCCAGTAATCTTTTTAACAGCAGTTATATTCCAAATGTAAACAGATGCATAAAACAGACAGCTGGACAGATAGATGAAGAGAGGTGCATTTAGATGTTTAGGTTTTGACTGAGGTGATCTACCCTTGTTCCTACAATGAAAAATATGTAGTACAAGTAATACAGGCACTTAAAAAACAAAACCAAAAAACAACCAACCAAAAACCAAAACATAACAAAGAAACCAAACCAACCAAACAAAAAACCCACCAAAACAAAAAAAGAACAAACAAAACCAAAGACTTGGTTCCTAAAATGCATTTGAAGTAAAAATGGAAGTTCATGAGACTGAGTCAAAATCTGAATGTTTTTAGGTAGCTGATATTTGTCATTATCTCTTATTTTAACCAGAAGGACATGGGCAGGGAGGTTATTCTATATTTCTGCTATGAGAAAGTCCACAGAAGAGACTACTTCTTGTCTGAGCTCAAGCATCTCCTAGATTTAGTCTCTGAAAGTGGAGTGTCCCCATGTCTGATTTGTTGGGTGTACACAGAGGACACCAAACACACTGAAAATCTACCTCTCAATCAAAGGGCACTGACCTCAAATATTTCCATTGAAGAATAATATAAATATAATTTAGGGAAAAATTATAACGCTGTCTTTCCTTTGTTTTTCCCTAATGGAAGACACTTTTCCTTTCTGAATGTAGTAGTTTAGGGTAACCGGTCTCCCTTTGTTTACATCAGACATGTGGATACCACCTTAAATCTCCTTTTAGATATCTCCATAAATCCATCAGACCACCTTTCTGAAATAAAAACTTGTAAAAACTTAGTTATCATATTCAGATGTGTAAATATTTATTTAAAGTTGCTTCCCAGATTTCTGAAATCTTTTTCTTTCCTCAGAACTTTCTTCCCCTCTTCCTCACATCACTTTTAAATTGTAGTTGTTGTTTGAAGCTTTCCATAGCTCTTATTCATCACTGCACTGGCTTTCAACTCTCCCTTGATATTGAAATAGATAAACTGTGAGTTTATAATGTATTATTTAGATTTTTTCTTTCTTAAGTGGAGAGAAAGGCTTAAAGGAGAGCACAGCTGCAGTAACTATTATTGAAACTGAGTACTTTGTCATTTTTAAATCACCCTCCAATTGCCACATATATACATAACAAAATCTGATGTCATAGTTATTGTTTGACTGAATTTTCTCATCACTGATGTCATTACTAAGTTACAAAATTGCAGTAATCTGTAACTAATGTGATAAACACTCTGGAGCACAATAAATAAAGATAACAATCCTATAAGTAAGAAAGGAAAAGTGATAGGAATCGAGGCAGCTAGAAATGTGAGACACAAGGGTAGAATCATAGAATTGTTAGGGTTGGAAAGGACCTCTAGGATCATCTAGTCCAACCTTCATCCTAACATCTATCTATCCATTACACCACAGCCTCAAGTGCTACATCCACTCATTTTTTTAAACGCCTCCAGGGATGAAGACTCCACTGCCTCCCTGGGCAGCCTGTTCCAGTGCCTAACCACTCTCTCAGTGAAGAATTTCTTCCTAATATCCAATCTAAACCTTGCTGATGCAACTTGAGGCCATTTCCTCTCATTTTATCATTAGTAATTTGGAAGAAGAGACCAACACCAGCCTCGCTAAGACCTCCTTTTTGGTGGTTGTAGAGAGCAGTAAGGTCTCCTCTCAGTCTCCTCTTCTCTGGACTAAACAACCCCAGTTTCCTCAGCCTCTCCTCATCAGGCAGGCTTTCCACACCCCTCACCAGCTTCACTGCCCTTCTCTGGACCCGCTCCAGCACCTCAATGTCCTTCTTGTGCTGTGGTGCCCAAAACTGGACACAATACTCAAGGTGTCATTTCACAAGTGCCAAGTACAGGGGCACGATCACCTCCCTACTCCTGCTGGTCACACCGTTTCTGATCCAGGCCAGGATGCCATTTGCCTTCTTAGCCATCTGGGCACACTGATCGCTCATGTTCAGCTGAATGTCCACCAGCACCCCCAGGTCCCTTTCTGCCAGGCAGCTCTCCAGCCACTCCTCCCCAAGCCTGGAGTGTTGCCTTGGGGTTGTTGTGACCAAAGTGCATGACCTGGCACTTGGCCTTGTTAAACCTCATCCAATGCCCTACTGAAATTCAGGTAGACAACATCCACTGCTCTTCCTTCATCCACTAGGTGAGTAACCTGATCGTAGAAGGAGATCAGGCTGGTTAAACAGGACTTGCCCTTCATGAACCCATGTTGGCTGGGCCTGATACCCCTGCTGTCCTGCACTTGCCACGTGATCACTCCCAAGATGAACTGTTCAATAATCTTCCCCAGAACCAAGGTCAGGCTGACAAGCCTGTAGTTCCCTGGGTCCTCCTTCCTACCTTCTTGTAGATGGGTGTCACGTTGGCAACTCTCCGGTCATACGGGACTTCCCCAGTTGACCAGGATTGCTGATAAATGATGGTGAGAGGCTTGGCAAGTTCTTCCATCAGCTCCCTCAGCACCCTTGGGTGGATCCCATCTGGCCCCATAGACTTCGGGGTGTCCAGTTGGCTTAGCAGGTCACTCA
>JANIJG010021849.1:44782-63105 GCA_024611175.1 Megaceryle torquata
CTGCAGTCCAGCAATAAAAATAACCTCAAGAAAGGTGGAAAAGATAGATCCTTCTCATAGTTATGAAAAATGCGAAAGCCAGCCCCCAGTACTGTATCTCTGTGAGACTGAACTGCCAAAGAGAATGCACACACACACATATGCAGAAACGAGCACACAAATTAGCAATGCAGATAAACCTATGCCATCAAGGTGAACTATCAGTGGAAGCTCTTATATGAACCTCTGAAAATGTTCCCTGCTGCGTTAATCTCATTTATCCCACACGATTTGTTCAGCTTCAGAAATAATCATGCCAAAAAGGCTGACTGGGATAGGACCAGGAATGACCTCATTAGCATTTAGTGCCATCACCATAAAATGGAAAAGATAATCAGAAACAGGAGGAGAAGAGATAAAAAGAACAAGGTATAGAAAGAAAGAATGGGGTTTTGGCATTGTGCTATTGGACTTTGATGGATTCCTATTGTCAAATGAGTTTAATTTGTAAAGATCAATGGTTTTAGTTAAACTCCAGTTCATGGTGTCCATTCATCTAATTCATCTACACAGCATATGTTTTTTTCTTTTGTAAAGAAAGGAGCATAAGATCATTCTCAAGCATTTTTATTGGTGTGGGTTTTTTTTTTTTTTTTGTCTGTACAGCTCAAATGAACTGTAAAGCTCAAACACTTAATGAGTACTTTAGCCAATATTCTTTGTGTGTAAGGTGAAATATGTCGCATAATGATTGTGAAAATCTTGTTTCAGCATTTCCCATTAAGAATCAGCATTTACCAGGAGCTGCCGTCGAGGGCACAGAATACTCCAGTAAGCTCCCAAATATAAATTCCAAGTGTTGTCGTAGAGCTGTCTGTATTTTTCCAACTCCTTACCTCTTCCTTTCACCTACACATAGGCACACACCCTCTCAAATTATCAGAGCTCATAAACTCTGTCCTTTGTAGCTCTAAAGTACTTAGATTATCACAGTTTCTCAGGGTCTCAGTGGCTCTTCCCTCTCCCTTGCACCTCATGCTGCTGGCTGGCTGTGCTTAGGATGCCAGAAAACCTCAGTTTTTATTCTCCTAGCCTTCTCCAAATCCCTACTGATGAGCATGACCCCTTATCACATTTTCTGCTGACTAAAGAGATCTTCATTAGCAGATAGTCTTCTGCCTGTGAAGTACTTTCTTACCTCTGAAGGTCAAGCAATTATCAGTTTCAGATGGTCTGGAAGAGGCATTAAGCAAAAAAATAGTATAACAGATTTTAAAGGAATTTCTAGACATTATGTGAGAGCTTCAAATGCAGCAAAATATTTCCTCTTGATAGTGGAATTGAACGTGTGCTTTCACAGCATAAAGTGAGACTTTCTGATTTCATTCTATATAACACACACCAATTTCTATCTAAGTCACCAATGTCTAATCACTCTTAAAAGTTCATCACCCACCAACTGTAATTCCAGTTGTACCTTTCAAAATATTTGAAATATGTTGGCTTTAATTTCATGAAGCTATGATACTTTTAAAAGCATCTTACAGTATTTGAACAAAATAGACTCTGAAATGAAGAATCATATATGATTATGATGACTATATTTACAAGTATAAAACATACACAATTCCATACCGTTCCACAACCATGAAGAAGCAAAAGCAAAATATCAGCTAGCTGCTTTTGTTAGCTAGAAGATCTGAAATTTTTTCTTTCTGTTTTAATAAAAAATGGCAAAATCATGAATGAATTATGCCTATAAATGACAGTTTGGTGAGCCTTAGGGAATACCCCGCTTTAGAAGTGTTTTCAACCAATGGAAATTAATTGACCCATATTCATAAGAAGTTCTTGCTTTACATTAGAATGCACATTTGCTGCAAAAAGTAGATTTTACATAATATGCTCCTTTTATCTCTGTATCATACAGACATTTACTTGCCTGAATCCTTCTTACCCTGTTTTTCTCACTTTCAGTGATTACTTTATTACCAGATATTGTCTGTTTCTGTTGAATTGTTTTCTTCCTTGTAATTAAAATAAATAAAACAAATTTTCATTTATTTATAGCACTTTCTATTTGAAACAGAATATGACTTCCATGTATTTGCATCACATTTTTGGTCATGTGATTAATTTTCTCTTGTGACTATATGGCAAACAGAAGTTATTAATGCCATCTTTGATCTTTGATTTTCAACTTCCCATTTTCTCTTTACTTAGCTCCATGGAATAATCTGACCTTTACTTGTCAGCACCCTCTTCTTGCAGTGACCACTGCACATACAGGTTCCAGCAGTACCCATGATCTAATATTTGCAGAATCCTTCTACCATGTTTAAGAGGCTGTTAAAATCCTCTACCTTCTTGTTTTGAAGTATTTGAGGAAATACTTCCCTCATAATATCTTTCCTGGTTTAGTCATCCTTTCTATATTTTACTTTAAACCATAATTTTCACTATTTTCTCTAACAGATCTTCTCCTTTACAGATAATCTGTTACCAATCTTTCTACTTCTTAGCACAGCCACAACACAGCTACAGTTAGTCTGCCTTCCCACAGTTCTACCCATTTGAAACATTTCCCTTTATCTCTCAGTACAGTTGATTCCCCAGGTCTCTTTGGGCTGTGGTTCAAATCCCAAGCTGATATTGGTGCAAAGAAACTTATTGCCTCAGTTATCTCAATGTTTTAATGCCTTTAATTTAAACTTTAATAAAACTACATAATACATCTGAAGAGTCTGTGATTTTTAAAAGCATTTGAGACATAAACAATTCTAACTGGAAGTTAGAAAAAAGATTTTGAAAATGTGAAGTAGATCCTAAGTCTTACATACTGACTATGATTCATCACAGTAGAAAAATGCATTTGATTGACTTTCATCAGGTATATATTTTATACTAATGCCACAGAGCAGAACATCATCATGCATTGCAACTTGAACTAGCTCCCTAGAGATACGGCTTCAATAAATTGGCTGGTATCTACACAGTCAATATTTCTTAGTAAGTTCCTGAACAGAGGGATTAGTAAGACTTCTATCTAACATATCCACAATTGTATTTTAATTCCACAGCACTATTTGCAAGACTAGCAGTTTTAGTCCTCGTGGATTGGCCAAATTCCGATTGAGGATTTGCATTTTGCATACCTGCTTTGCCCTTGCAGTTTAATTTGATATGTTTTGGCTCATCACTTCCTGCTTTAATATGTTGTAGCCTGATACCAGCTATTGTTAAACAGCTGCAGTACTTTCCCTGAGAGGATTTCAGTAATGTGTGACAAATTCCTTCAGATATATTGAAATAAAAGGTGTGGCAGTGGGTTGTATAGAGTGTCTGAGAACTCAGATGGGACTTACATTTCCCTGGTGTCTCATTTTCATAGCTTTCTTGGGAAGGAAAGAAGGAATTATCTACATATTGAGATAAGATGGATCTGAGGGACTTGGGTATCAAGGGAAATCCTTGCACAACATGGAAAAGTAAAAAAAATAAAAATCTTACCTACTATAAGGAAAAGAACTGAAGAACCATTAACAGATAAAGACCTATAGGAGCTTTTTCCTTGTCACTCTCATAGAGACATTTGGGAGGTTGATTACTTTCCCATTTACTTTAAATAATCTAGCTTTTGAAGATTTATGACAGGTGTACAGAAACTGAGAGCCAACCACATTATTATCCAAAGGTATAAAATAATGCCTTATTTTCATGAATCTTGTTACTGCTTTTTAATAGTAATACATTAGGAAAAAAAAAAAGTTAGAAGATTTATTATCTTCAGATTTTAGTTACTCATTCTCAGCATCACTGCTCTCAATGTTTAATAGAACCAGCACAACTCAAAACCCAGTAGATAATGTAAATGTGATTAATGTAATAATCAAGATTAAACATACTGTATAATTTTATTATGTGCTTCTTGTGTTTCCATACAATGTGAGAGAGAGCAGAGCATAACACTATCCAAAAGGTGGACACAATAACTATAAGCTGTATCAGGAAACTGAGTTCCATATGTGTGTTTTCTACGGTGCTTGTAAAATGATATCTCCTGAGTTTTACTCTTTAAATATCTAAACAAAGACCTTGCAAGCCTTTGCAGGTTAAATAGCAGAGAATGTTTGTGTGAACATAAGCTTAAAGTGAAGCAAATCTATCAGAAGACAGAGAAACCACTAAGGCTGCAGCGTATGACAGTGTTCCTTTACAGGACAACACTGGAGACACTGTCCTCATAATTGTACACTTACACCTCAATGAAGGCAATAGGGCTTAAACTAGAAATTGTACTTATGCTCAACAGCTGCCCTAAATATTGCCCAACAGTATTAGACAGAAGGTTTTGCTTACTGGTTGCATGACTCATAAGAACGAAAGCTGAAGTGGGGATAAAATGATGATCAATAAAACTATCAGATTGACATGGGGTTTGAGCATAGTTTTGCTATCCTAACTGGGCACTAACCTCTTGTGCCATCTTCTGACAGAAGGTCTGAGTAATCCTCTTTTCAGTTCCTATGGCAACTTTCAGTCAGTGAGGTAATAAGCATCTCTGTATACCCTTTCTTGATCTTGCTTTTACATTCACACATGTAACATTGCACATTTAGGGGCAGAATGAAGTGGTAAACTCTGCACTTCAGTAGACCTATTAGGATTTAACAATACATCTGATAGGAAGATATGTCCCATTATCAATATCCCACTGACCTACAAGTGGTAGTATCATCCCCTTAATCAGGAATATAAGGTAATGACTTTCAGGTTAAATATAACCAAGGCAGATTGATTTAGACATGATATACTAGCAGAAAGTATTAGTAATAATGTTGCAGACAAACGATAGTTACCAGGCTTTAAACACTGAATTACTATGAAAAAATTAATGACTTAAATAATATTATGTGCTTGAAAAACTTTGGAAAAAATACAGTGTTTAATACATAACTAATTGGATGCTCTGAAAATACATATATTTTATCCAAAGACAGACTACACTGTGTAAAATGAAACAATGAAAATTAGATCAACAATGTTTTTGACTACATGGGATCACATCTCTTAATAAAATGTCTCTGACTTTTAAAAGAGTACAGGAAAGGGCAAAAAAGGAAACATTGGGAAGATTCATGCCTGCACTAAAGATATTTAAAATTATATAAGCAATATTTATTGTATCTTAGTGATTGTCAGTGTTTTGGCTGCACATGAGGTTTGCTGGCTAGACATCATGTGTGTGACAGAAATTCTGGTATGGAAAAGGCAGTCCCACCATCTCTGTTCTGTCTGTACTAATCTGAGGCCATATGTTTAACAGTGTACACATTTTATATCCACATCTGCTGCTGCCATCTCCCTTTTGTCCCTATTTCTCACCAAGCCACAAAAAGCATTGCAAACAAGAACAAAGGACATTCTGCTAATGGTGAATCCAGGCCAGCAGCAAACTAACTCTGTTTTGCTTTGTTTCTTCAAATTACTAACTTTTTCTCCAATGCTATTACTCCATTCCTGCTAGTTTCTTTACACTTACATTTTATACAAAGAAAAACCCATTAGTATCTTCCTCTGTCAGAAAATTTCAAACTTAGAAATTTGAATAAGCCTCAGCTTTCCTAAGATCCCCTAGCTTTAATTAGTATTCCGTGAGCCAAACAGATGAGTCTCTTGTAAGGAGGAAGTGAAGTAAAATAGTAGTGCTTCATGATGGAAATGCATTCCTTTCATCCTAAAGTCTAATGAACATCGAAGCATCTTTTCATTTTTCCATTTTGTTAGAGTTTAATGGCAATTAGACTGAAGAAGTGGAAGAACATATTATCCTATAGTAAACCTTCATGTCTATTACAAATTAGGAAGTTCCATTGATTAGCCGAACCAATATACCTTAATCTTCATGTAACAATGGGCATCTGCTTTCTGAAATAGTATGTCTTCTCAATGTCTACTTACAGGGAATGTCATCAGTCTTGAGGAAATGAACATTTGTTAAAGGGCTTCTATTAATTCAGTCTGATTACCATTGCATCTTATAATCAGCCTCATATTTTGCTATGAATAACATGCAATTTCAAAGCCTGTGAAATAGCATTTGGTTTGTGCATCTTTATCAACATCAATCCAAGCTGCAAGTTTCTTATTAAATAGTACAATTTGGTTTAAATGCATCTTATAAAACGTGAATTTCTCATTTATCTATTCTAGCTAATTTGACTTTCAGACAAACTATCATTTGGAGAATTTGTAAATACTGGTAACATGGAGGGACTCTCATTGTGTACTGATCCTGACATTGTAAAACAGTCTGTGAATTAGCAAGTGTGTGAAGGTTGTTGTTCCTTTTCTCGGTATCTTCTTACATATCTGACTAGGTTGCTTTAATGTATGCCTTCTGTAGGATAATACGTTAAAGCTACTGTACATCTTTAAGAGGCTGTTAAACACTGATTTCCCATAGACTGCAATTGGCTCTTTGAAATTGTAGTGTTTGTGACAGAATAAACTCCATTAACTTGTTTTATTAGTACTGTGCGCAGTCAGGAGGAGCAATGCTGCAGAACATGATGAAATGACTAACAGTCTTCATCAGTGCACAGCAGAATGTTTTCTCCTTACCCAGAATATATAATTATTGCTCAGATAAACAGGTAGATTTTTTTCCTATATTTCTCAGGTAATACTGGGAAATCTAAGACTCTCATTCATGGGAAGAATAAAAAATAAATTTAACTTCTCTGTCACCCCCTTCAGTCCAATTTGTTACCATGATGCTGCTGTAATTTTTGCCTATGGTATAGAGAATGATCTGTCAAATAAAAAAACAATTCTAATTCAATTGATTACTATAATGACAAAGCAGTTCAACAAAGCCAAAGGACTTGAGAAATGAAAGATTTACTGACCAGCTGACTCCCAGAGGCCCATTAGTCAAATTTTGACAGTTTATACATCAGGTAAAGTGCCAAGCAGAGAAAATTAAAGTAGAATGAATCCAGCAGAAGAAAGTGCAGGTTATATTATGTAAGTAAATATAAGACAGATATCAGAGAATCACTGTTTATTTTAGAAGTAGTCTATACTGCAGATGGCACAGCTGCCAGTACTAATCTGATGAGAGAGGTATTCTTTTCCAGAATAACTCTTGTAGCATTAGCCACTTCAGAAATATGAATTACTTTTTCTCTTCTCCTTTGCCTCCATTTTCTGCTGGCTTTTTGCTTTACCCATTTAAGATGAAAGCCAGGTTCTGAACAGACTAGCTGCATGAGGCTCTCAGTATAAACTTCAAGCATATTACATTTTAGCCTAATAAAATATAGGAAAAATGAAGCTGAATAATCACAAAGGAAATGATTGAAAGGAAGGGTCAGTACAGATGTAGAATGATGAGAAACAAGGGAAAAAAAAATCCCATCCAATCTATTTTTTGCTAGTAAAAAAATAGTTTATGATTTGCAGATTGAATATAATTAAGGAGATAGGTATTTTTTTGTAACAGTGATTTATAGATTCACCCTTCTACTGGATAAGAGTTCCTTTTATGTTATAGCAGTGTCTGTTCTTGTTATTACAGTTAAGGGGCTGTCAGCATTTTCATTATATAAGACCCTATATTCAGGAGCTTGTAATTTGGCCATAAAAATTCACAGCATGCTGAAACTTAAAATAAGATTTTGTCTGAGAGTGATTCTATTAATGTATTAAAAAAAAAATAAAATCATTAGCCCAATTTTAAACTAATAGAAAAATGAAATTCTCATATTTACTGTCGTCTTACTCAGCTTGTGTGAGGCACATTGCATTCCTTTGATACCATATTATGGGTTCTGGAGTTCTACAGCACGCACACATCTACCAATGTAGACATGTATTCCTAAGTAAAAATAAAATCTTCCTGATGTATAACAAAAAAAAACAAAAACAAAAACCCCCAACCCCCCCCCCCAAAAAAAAGAAAAAAAAAAAGAAAATAAAAGAAACACAACCATTGTGCATGCCTAGAAGCTACTTATTCTAATTTGGGGTAGATGTTTCAGGCTGTGGATCTATAATATGCAAATGCATATATTAATGCCAGAATTCTTAAGGTCAGAACAGAGTATAAGTTAAACCCACAAAGGTCAGAAATTAAGTGTTATGGCTGAAACTCTGTGCTGAAAGGACAAGAGCATCCATTTCACTCGTCACAATAATGTGAAAGTTCACAAGGTAAAGAGTCTTGCTCACCAGGCGTAAACTCTGGAAAAACAATTGAAAACTATGCTTTCAGAGCCACAGTGCTGTAAGAGGGCTTTTTGATGCAAAATGACATCTTTGGTAATACTGGCAACATGGAAAGAAAGACAATGTATTAGATGTTAACATAGTTCTCACAAGAGAACACCTAACTTAAGAAGATCAAAATATTGCAGGTGAACAGACACGTCTCTTACACCTGAATTTTTCTGCCTTTTTTCTCTTTTTTTCCATACCCCATGTCTTCTTGCCAAAACATGACACCCTCACTTGTTGCTACTGTTTTGAATGCTCAGAGACCCATGACTAAAATTCCCTTGCCATCAGCTTCAGCCTAACAAGGTCTTTAAACCTGTTTTCTGAAACAACACCAGTATTGTCTTGTCAGTTTTTTTCTAGCTATTACAAAATATATTTGGTATCAATTTCAAAAGACCTAGTGCTGACAGTGTTTCCACTCATAGAAACATAGCAACATAGAAATGTCTGGGTTAGAAGGGACCTCTAGAGGTCATCTAGTCCAACCCCCCTGCTGAGAGCAGGGACATCCTCAACTAGAGAAGGTTGCTCAGAGCTCTGTCAAGCCCCACTTTGAATGTCTCCAGGGATGGGGCCTCAACCACCTCCCTGGGCAACCTGTTCCAGTGCTCCACCACTCTCATGGCAAAGAACTTCCTCCTTATTTCTAATCTAAATCCACTCCTTTCTAATTTAAAACCATTACCCCTCATCCTTTTACTACAGGCCTTTGTAAACAGGCCCTTTCCAGGCTTTTTGTAAGCTCCCTTCAGGTACTGGAAGGTGGCTATTAGGTCTTCCCGGAACCTTCTCTTCTCCAAGCTTAACAATCCCACCTTCCTCAGCCTGTCCTCGTAAGAGAGGTGCTCCAACCCCCTGATCATCTTCGTGGCCCTCCTCTGGACCCACTCCATTCCTGTGCTGAGGGCTCCAGAGCTGGACACAATATTCCAGGTAGGGTCTCACCAGAGCAGAGTGGTAGAATCACCTCTTGATCTGCTGGCCACACCTCTTTTGATGCAGCCATAAGGATCATTTAGAGAAGAGTGACACAGTAATAGACACACTCTTACAATTAAACTAAACTGATAGATCTGGTGTTGAATGCTTCATGTGAAATATAAGTAATTTATTTGTAAGAAACACTAGAAGTCTTTAAAAAAGGAAATAATTATGAATGTACCTTCTCCACCTAACCTACCCCCTTTGAAAGAAACTACAAATCTGTAAATCTGAGCACATTCCCAGAGGAAGGGCAGATTTGCGTGAAAATATTTCCTTTTAAAAAGTCTGCATAGGAACAAAGATTAAAAAAAAATTAAAATCAAGCACCTACTTCTGTGCACATTTTTGAGCATCACTTTCAAGTGGAGTTTTGAATTTTATGTTTTCCTCTTGTGGTTCCCTTCTCAAACCTGCTCTCAGACTGCACTCAGAGGATCTACAGGGATCATGTGTCTGATTTTGCTAACGATCATCTGCAGTATCCTCTTATAGACACCAGCCCACTTCCCCCCTACTTCAGCAGGGGAATCACTGGTGTTGGTCCCATTGGAAGAATTGTTACTTACTCAAGAGGCTAACATATCATAGAGCATTTTGCAGACAGTAACTCCTCTTCATCTCTGAGATCATAGAGTCATAGAATTATAGAGTGGTTTGGGTTGGAAAGGACCTTTAAAGGTCATTTAGGCTAACCTCCTTTGCAATGAGCAGGAACAACTTCAACTGAATCAAGTTTCTTAGAGCCCCATCAACTTAATCTTGAATGTTTCCAGGGATGGGGCTTCTACCATGTCTCTGGGCAACCTGTTCCACAGATAAAAGATCTTCATGATCTTGCTGTGTAAATCTGAAAATCATTCAGTTCACATTCAGTGCCACATCCGTCATGACACCTATGTCAGTTCTACCAACCTTTCCACCCAGACCTTTCATGAGAAGTTAGAATGTCTTGTATTTTGCCAAGGGGAAGCAGCTCTTTCTCAGAGCTGTTTTTCTTGCCTTTGGGCTTCCTCTTCTCAAAACCTTTTCTACACTGGACTTGACATTCTATAGGGTGCCTGTGAAAGGCTCTTTTCTGATGTGTAGCAGTGCTGATCTGAGATGACAAAAACTGCAAAACTGCAGAATACTTTAGGTTGGAATGGACATCTGTATTTTTCTGGCGCAAAATTTTTTTCTCAAAGCAGGGCTAATATAATGTCAGGTTGCTCAGAGCCATGTGCACTTTAGTTTTGAGTATCTATGAGAATAGTAATTTCTTAGACCCTCTGCACATCCTGTCCTACTCTCTGACTGACTACACTGTGAAAAGCTTTTTCTTTACATTCGGGGAAATTAGAAGCATCTTTTGTTTGTTGCTCGTCCTTTTGTTATGCACTTCTATGTAGAGTATGGCTACTGTGACAAAAGGTCACATTGCATCATCCCATTACTATGCTCTCCCATTAGATCCTTGGAGACAATTAGATCCCCACACCTAAATTATTCTTCTTCTTAATTCTGGACAGACTCAGCTCCTTCAGCTTCACCTGCTTCACTATATGCTTCAGACCCTTAACTACCTCCACATATGAGCAGTCCTCTGTTGGAATCTCTCCAGTTTGTTAATGTCTTACTTTTACTGGAAATACTGTTGTATGTATACTTCCTTGTACAGTGTGGTTGAGTGTCTTGTATATCCTGACTTGGATTCCAGGAGTACAGTGCAGAGACACCTAGACAACTGGAAGGCACTGGCTCTAGACCAGTAGAGTTTTCACTTGAATCATCTGCCTCACAGCCTGTAATGCAAATCATGCTTCAATGGGTAATTAATGAATATTACCTTAAACAAAGAACAGTAGAGAAGAGCATCTCACTGTAAAAGAAATAAGGCAACTGCTGCTGACCTCTGTGTGAAAGATTTTGAGGCCAAATGTCAAATTACGTGTTATCTGACAGTACCAATACTCGAGTACACACTGCAATATTCCTAGTGAAATTCATATAAGAAGTACATTGAGTTTCATTCAGTTTACAGTAAGTATTGACAAACATAATTTACTCCCTACATATGATATTCTGCTGAAAATTTGCAGAATTTAAAAATATACTTATAAATACTGTGCTTTTTTATCTAATGTTTTAAGAAATTCTACCAAAAGAAATAACAACTGCTTGCAGAATAAACTTTGGCTTAGTTGTCCATGTTAAAATTCACTAGTGATAGTGTGACCTTCATGCTATTAAATGGGTGACTGCATGTTTCACTATCACTAGCTGTGCCTTGATATGTTGTTTCATTTCCTATGAAGTATACACAAGAATCTCTCAGCCATAGGTCCTGACTGACCAGAGGTGCCACATGAATGCAGAGATGCAGCAACAGAGGAAATAGAGCTGAATGTGTTTGAAGAGTAACATCTGTAGAAGGATCTTGACTGATTTTTTGTCAGAAATACCTCTCTCTTAGGTGGTGAACCACTACCTTTTGTAACGGCTGAAACTGGAAGACAGATTTCATTGCCAACCTATAGACAGTACTATACTATGACTAGTTCAGTGAGCTTTAGAACTCACTTAAATGTTCAGACTAGTAACATCAAACCTTGATATCCAGTCCTCTTGTGTAATCATACTGTATTTCAGTGGCTATCATCTGTAACAGAATCAATCTTTCCTCAGAATGCTGCATCAAAAATAAATAAATTTTCATATCTGACATTTCTAATTAAATGTTTCATGTAGTGTCACATAGCAGATCACCTTTACATTAAGATTATCCAAGTTTATTTCAAATCCATCAAATTCAGGCATTGAATTTCTACAGTATGGAGAATGTTTCTTAAGTTATCAATCTCAAACAAAATGTCAGTCTTATCAGTTTCAAAAAGATTAGGATTGGTAGGATAAAGAATGCAAAACTACATGATCACCACATCCAGAATTTTGGGCTACTGCAAGGATGAATAAGTAATTTGTGAAAAATTAAGAAGAAAATGTTAGTATCATAGAATCATAGAATGTCTTGAATTGTAAGGGACTTCTAAAGATCATCTAGTCCAACCCCCCTACAGTGAGCAGGGACATCCTCAACTAGATCAGGTTGCTCAGATCCCCATCATTGCCTGACCTGCAATGTGTCCAGCAATGGGGCCTCCACCAGCTCCCTGGACAACCACCCTCATAGGAAAGAACTTCCTAATGTACAATCTACATCTACCCTTCTTTAGTTTAAAACCATTGCCTCTCATCCTATCACTACATGCACTTGTAAACAGTACCTCTCCAGCTTTCTTGTAGGCCCCCTTCAGGTACTGGAAGGCTGATATAAAGTCTTCCTGGAGCCTTCTCTTCTTCAGGCTGAACAAAACCCAACTCCCTCAACCTGTCCTCATGGCAGAGATGGTCCAGCCCTCTGATCATTTTCATGGCCCTCCTCTGGACCTGCTCCATCAGGTCCATGTGTTGAGGGCTCCCAAGCTGGAGGTAGTACTCCAGGTGGGGTCTCACCAGAGCAGAGTAGAGTGGCAGAATCACCTCTCTTGATCTCTAGCCATATCTCTTTTGATGCAGCCCAGGATGTGATTGTTCTTTTGGATGGAAGTGCATGTTGTTGGCTCATATCCAGCTTCTCGTCCACCAGAACTCCCAAGTGCTTTTCCATAGGACTGTTTTCTATCACCTCATCCCCCAGTCTGTACTGATAATGAGGATTGTTCCAACACAGGTCCAGGACTCTGCACTTGGTCTTGTTGAACCTCATGAGGTTCATATGGACCCACTTCTCCAGCTTGTCCAGGTCCCTCTGGAGGACATCCTGTCCCACTGGTATATCAACCACACCACTCACCTTGGTTTCATCTGCAAAATTCCTGATGGTTCACTAGATCCCACTGTCTATATCATTAATGAATATATTATACAGTACTGGTCCCAGTACAGACCTCTGAGGGGCACCACTTATGACCAATTTCCATCTGTACTTTGAGCTATTGACCACTACCTTCTGGATGCAACCATCCAGCCAGGATGGTACAGGAGTACACTGTAGATGAATATCTCACCAGGTTCCAGCACAGTGGTAGAATTTACAGGTCTATTCTCCCATAATCATCTGAGCTGTAGCACATGGCAATAATTTAGTTTGCTAAAAATGACCAAATTAAATCATCGTGAATCTTGAAATATTACCCCATAACAATGGATGAACACAGATATGAAATCCCTGTAATGACATCCAGAGTATGTTGGTTTGCTATGGTAAATATCTTTTATTTGTGGAAGAATTGATTACACAACCAAAATAAATTGACTTACATGAATACATTCTGGGAAACAAGAATTTAAATTTCTAGTCTAGATCTTCAGCTGATGAATATGGATAAAAGCTTATTGATTGCATCTAATTCTCACCAGCTAAGACTTTGACCCTCCATATTCACTGCAGTGAAGTTTCCTTCCTAAAGGAGACACACTGCCACAGATTCCAACTGTCACTTGTATGTTAAATCAAAATCAAGGTCAAATACAAATTGAATATATTCACACAGTACTGCAGATACAGTCATACAAGCTAATTTGGAATGAGGATTTATTTCAGTTGATTTCTAATTCCACTGTTTCAGTCCACATCTACAAATCAGAAAATGTAGTTTAGTGTAGTAACTCTATGTCCAAGGAATTTGCCCAGTTATTAAAGATGTGATACAGTTGCTCCTTTTTCTGTTGAATATTATTTTCTTCAGTGGGTAATGTAATTATATTCAACAGGAGGAAGTTAGTCACCCAAACTAAAGATGGAAGGAAATTACTCTTATTACTTGAATAAACTGTTTTGAGTCCTACGTATTACTAATGCAGCATAATTGAAGGCAAATGCAGCTGTTGGTAGTTCTTTGATGATGACTCATGCAGCTATGGATAGCCAAGCTCTTTTTACTAAAACCAATTAAGACTTGCTAAGGCTAGTATTAATATGTCCATGTTTCTATATATTTTGAACTATAGCTGTGATAGGAATCTTTCTGAAATTTAAATTTCCTAGTAAAAAAAAATGATTCTTTTATTCAGCTTAAAAAACTAGTAAGGGTTTTTCTCATACAAGAAAAATATCTGTGCAATTTGAATCCCAAATTTCTTTCCCTGTAAAGAAGCTTCCAGACTTGGTCTGCTCCTCTCAGGATTCAATGTGTTTCCTTGAAAGAGTCCTATGGCATTTTTTAATATAAGGTCAGATGCAAATATGGAGTGGAGTACTTTATGTAAAGCTAAGACATAATGAAGATACCTAAAATATACTAAGTAGCAAGCTAATCTTTTGTAGATACCTTATTTTCTTTAGAGTTGTTATTAGAGTGTTCAGTGTTCTCCTACCATGTGTAACTTTCTTTTTACCTATTAGAAAGATACTTTTTCTAACCAAGATACTTCTTTTAACATTATTGTTCACTTTTGCACCTTAGCTGTTCTAGAATCATGTCATTGTTAGACATACTCAGAGCTTGCCTAACATAGCCACAGCATTGATTAACCTCATCTAGGCAGTTTTATAGAGCTGGGGAACAGTCATCCTTTCAGGTAAACGTTTAGAGATTGTACTTCTTGTAGAAGGAATGAAAGAGAGGCATTTCAGCCCTTTTTAGACAGAAGGAGTTCAAACCTACGCTGTCCAACCTAGAATAAACACAGATGTTTGAAGAGGCTAGATTGAAGTAGTGGTATATCTTTTCTTCTGCTGCCTCAAGAGTCTATGTCCTTCATGTCAGGAATTTGAATTTCATGTGGCCAGAGAAGCACAGGGGTGACAGAACATGAAACAGAGAAGAGAACATTATTCTTTAGATTGTTAAAATGGGCAATCAACATGACTGGAAAAAAAAAAATCCATATTCTGGCTTCCACTCCAAGGACTTTTATGACTGCACTATAGGATAATTAGGGAAAGCATACAGAACATTTTATCAGTGCAGTCAACAATTTTCTCGGTCTCAGTTTTGACACGAAACACAAAGTAGCTTCTATTTAGCACTTTCCATTCAATAAAGTTTATATTCTCTCTCAAATGATGCCACAGTTTCAACACAGGGAGAATTAAGTGGACCTAGTGCTTCAGAGAAGAATCATACTCCTACAGAGAAACCCAGCCAGCATCCCAGGATGTATGAAGAGGAGTGCATCATGAAAAATATGTGAAGTATCATACAGTTTTATGAGGCTCCAAGACTCCAACTTATGTATACTGGGGTACACTGGAAGTCAGGAAAGGTATGAATGAGCTGACAAGCTATGGTGGAGGAGGGACCAAGGTCCAGCAGGTGTAATCATACATCTGAAAACACATTTGTAGTGAAAGGTTGAGTTTGTTTCAGCAAGAATAATACTGTGGGAGGGAGACCTGATAAGAGTCTTCTTATCTTCTGTGTGAGTAGACCAAAAAAACCCAATGGGTTTGAATTGTAGCTAGGGATATATAGGTTAGACTTCAGGAAAAGTTTTCTAAATGCCAGGATAGTTGAGCATGTTGCATGGGAACTTGTAAGATCTCCATGATGAAAGATTTTTCAAGGGCAGATTAGACAAAAGCTTTAGTTATTGTTGACCCCACCTGTGAGGAAGAAAGATGGACTAGATGACTTAATGACATTCATTCTGGATCAATTGATATGATTTTCATCAGATGTGGTTCAATTTTGATTTGGGACTGAGTTAAAAAAGACTGGCATTTATTATTTTTTTAATGAACAAACTGAGGCCTTGGATTAAGATCTGACTATGAAGATGACTATCTAAATCATGCAATCAATAACTGAAAGATTTTGCTATTTCTAACAACATTTTTGTTATTGGCATTTATAGACATAGAAAAATTAAGAAGCATAACTATATTTATTTTCTTGTCTATAAAATCTCCCTGTCCATTGAAAAGAAATATTCACACATCTTATTGAATATCCACAGTACATTGTAGAGGTTAGAATTTACAATTATTTTCTACACCAACCCTGCAGAGATGTTTATTTCCTCTGTTGCTAACACCATCAAATAAAGCAAACAAGCAATATTCCTGCAAAGACAAACAAAATAAATGAGTCAGGTAATTATAAAAAGAACACTGACCTATTAAAAATTGGTCTGCTTTTCAAGAATTTTCAACATATCAGTAGTGATGTTATTAAAAATAGAAGAACCATGACAAGTATTCATTAGAATTTGCATATGTGAGTAAGAATGCACTTAATTACAAATTACATTCTACAAATTATTTAGAAGCTGTAAATCAAAGCAACAAAAAAGAAAGATTTAGGAAATAAGGGTTCTGAAGAACTCTCTAATACAAATGTTCTTAACAACAAATTGGAGATGCTGCAAGATCTTTCCAAAACTAAATGATTTAAAACTACAAATAAAGTTCAGAAATACTGATGTTTGACTTACAGACATTTGCTATAGGTACTGGAACATTATTGCAATTAAATCAGAATGAATTTTCATGTGTAGAAGTGCATGTGTTAAAATAATGTGTCACTTGAAGCCAAAATAGCATATGCAAATGAGTAAGTCAACCAGCAAACTGCAGGTGTAATAAATTTCATGGATTGTGTAATTTTCATGCAGATTTTTTTTCGGCTGTCGTCAGCATTGTTGTTTAAATGCTTGTGCAAAGCAGCCCATACTCTGTCACGCTGAGTCAGCATACCAGGGCGTTCCATCTCACTGCTAACCCAAATGGGCTGAAGGAGATTTCTACCTCACTAAAATGCTGTCCTCCTAATGCTGGGGAGGGGCAACTGGAAGAAGAACAAGTGAAGGGTAAAAGGGAGAAAGATGTATCCAGAAGATGCTGCAGTGCTAAATGAAGAGTAAGAGACCAGAGTGGATATAGGCGTTTTAGAAGAGAGGAAAGGAAGGTGACAGAGAGAGACAAGACAGAGGAGGGGAGTTTCTGATGTAGCTGGTCAACTTCAACTTCCCTTCACTTCAGAGGAGCTACCAAGCACTTCAAGGAGTATGCATTTCCCAGAGGCAAGCCAAAGGACAGAGAATACAAGGAAGAATGATCAAACTCAGTATTTGAGAAGGTGGCCAGAAAGACAACTGAGAAACAAATAAATAAATACACACACACACACACACCCCCCCCCAAATATTGGCAAAAATATGCAGGTGTTTGTTTTTAAGCAAGCAAAGGTCATTCCCTTGTGGAAGAAGTAATGTCTCAATTTTCTTGATCATCTGAAGGAATGGGAAAAGTAATTTTTTCACCACCATTTATTGTTCACTGTCTCAAATTCATTTCACAGAATCACAGAATGTCAGGGGCTGGAAGGGACCTTGGAAGATCATCCAGTGCAACCCCCTGCCAGAGCAGGACCACCTAGACCAGATCACACAGGAACGCGTCCAGGTGGGTTTTGAATATCTCCAGAGAGGGAGACTCCACAACTCCCCTGGGCAGCCTGTTCCAGTGCTCTGTCACCCTCACAATGAAAAAGTTCCTCCTCATGTATAAATGGAACTTCCTATGCCTCAGCTTCCACCCATTGTCCCTTGTCCTGTCATCAGGCATCACCGAAGAAGAGCCTGACTTCATCCTTCTGGCACTCACCCTTTATGTATTTATAAACATTGAAGAGGTCTCCCATCAGTCTCCTTTTCTCCAAGCTAAAGAGCCCCAGCTCCTTCAGTCTTTCCTCACAAGAGAGTTGCTCCATTCCCTTAATCAACTCTGTGGCTCTGTGCTAGATTCTCTCGAGCAATTCCATGTCCCTCTTGAACGGGGGAGGACAGAACTGGACACAGGGCAGGGCAGGGTAGATCCTTTTCCCCTTCACTGCCTTCCAACAGATCAGTCCCCAGCTTATACTGATACCTGGTGTTGTTACTTCCCAGATGCAAGACTCTTCACTTGTTCTTGTTGAATTTCATTAGATTTCTTCCTGCCCAACCCTCCAGCCTGTCCAACTCTCGCTGAATGGCAGCACAGCCTGCTGGTGTGTTATCCACTCCACCCAGCTTGGAGTCATCAGCAAACTTGCTGACAGTGCACTCTGTGCCCTCATCCAGGTCATTGATGAATATGTTGAACAGAACTGGTC
>JANIJG010021850.1:0-16629 GCA_024611175.1 Megaceryle torquata
GCGGAGGAAAAGTGATGTGCGGTGTTGTACAGGGCAGTGTGCGTGCAGGGGGGGAGAGGAAGAGGGCGGTTCTTTGCTTCTTGGTAGGAGGGAGGGAATCTCTATCCAGCGATTGAGAGATGCTCCATTCCCTTTATCTGTCGTTACCCCTTCTATGATCACTGCGGTATAGATGTGTTTATAACCCCTCTGCCCTTTACAGTAGTAAAGGTTTAATTGAAGTCAAAGCTGTCGGAGGAGGCTCTTAACGTGCGTGGAATAACGATGTTGAGCACAAACTCCCTGGAGTCATCTTTTGTTACAGCGAAGTGTGGTGTGATCTGATTTTGGCACAGGTCTGGTCTCTCCCCCTCCTGTCAGGAGCTGGGCTCATCAGCGGTGGTTAGAGAGGAGTCCTCTTAAAGGCAGCCTTAAAGCTGGTGCGCGTAAAACGTGTCTTCGCAGTAATTCACTCTGGAGCGAGGAGCAGTGAGGCGCTGAGAATGAGTGTCATGTTTGTGAATTGCAGGTAGTTTCTAAGTCATTACAACTGTGCTGTCATACTTGTCCTCTCCCTGGAGGAAAGCCAGAAATCTGTCATTTTGAAACTTTCTGGTGTTTAACCTCTGAACTTTTCTAGGTAGGGTGATTTAGCTTGTGCTGTGTAATTAGCATTACAGCTTGATGGGATACTCCATTTATTTCAGATGACAAAGGTTGAAACTGTAGCTTCTTCTTCATTTAGGATTGTGGTGCTGCCATGTATAGCACAAAGCACATGTTTCATAACTGTGGCAAAGGACAAAGAATTTGTCCTTGTGTGACAAATTAGCTCTAGCAGCCATTATGCTGGCTATGAGATAACCTGAGGGGTTTGGTTGGGATGACAGGAGCTAGAGAGAAATGGGGAAGTTTTTCATGTTAGTGCTCCTGCTGAGGCAGGGTAAGGCAGCAAGAGAGAGCTTGGGTGTTCCTCCAGCTGCTTTTGCAGCTCAAGGAGTCAGATTCCTTCCTAGAAAAGCTTTGGCAGTGTCCAGGCGCTGATGGAGCAGAGGGGTGGCAGCTGCTACCCCTCTAGACCTGTAAGGGCTGCCTGAAAAATCCAGGCCTCAGGCACGGAATCAAAAAGCTGCTCTTCTGCTGCCTGCACAGTTGTGAAGGGCATCAGTCGTCTGTCCTACTGCTGTCTCAGTGTCTAGCCCCTTTAAAATAATGCAAACACTTTGGACATTAAAAAATTCTGGTCGTGATTGAACCATTATTCTTTTTATCTCTGATTTCAATTGGGGCACAGCTCTGCCAGCTCTTCCTGGTATACTCATGCCAGTTCACTGTCCCTTGGCCTTGGAGGAGCACAGGTAGAAATGTGTACGTGTCACAGACTGGTACGCAGCTTCTGCTGGAGGAACGTTGGCTCCAATCCGTGAATTTGGTACATCTGGCTCTTTGTTTTCCGAGGCTTTGGACAGAAGAAGCGTGTGCTCTGTCTTCTGCCTTCTTCCCCTTTGTTTAAGCTGACAGTTTTCCATCTCTGAACTGCTCAGCCAAAACAAGTTTGCAGGAATATCTGTGTCTTGGTTTTAAACAGTGTTGGGAGGTGGTTAGAAGCGCGATGCACACGCTCAGGCTGTGGCATTGTGAAAGGGGGATCTTACAGCTTTTGTCAATTGTATATCCTGTCTGTATCTTGCCCTACACTCGATTGCAAACTCAGTATATTAAATACTCCCAAACTAACACAGGGAAGAGCTAAATGGCAAGAATGCACCCTGTATCTGTATTTTGTTCACTTTGTTGTGATCTTGGAATTACATCCGTAAGATAGATTGACGGTAATAGTGGATCTGTGGAAAGTGCATTTGTCTTTGTGTTCGGATTCCTCAGAGAACTCTCTCTAATTGATTCAGTGGCAAAGTATGAGGCCTGTCCCTTCGAAAGGTTTATCAAATCTCACTCCAAACCTTACTGAAGTTGATATTATAAAACCCTATTTATCTAATATCTCTTCTTTATCTTCCTAATTAAATCCTCAGATGTTCTTAGTGGCCTTTACATTTAGAAAATTAGGTGACTGATCACTGGGGACATAACTTGTTTCTAGTTTTAGTTTTTATGTAAAGCATGAACTGTGTGCTGTGCCCATAACAAACAATAAATTATGAAAAATAGGTTTTAATCTAAGAGGGGTTTGTAGTTTTGAGCAGAAAAGAGAGGAGGGAAAAGAACAGCAAAACTTAATGCTTTTATTTCATCAGTAGTACATAAAACTACATTTCAGGTTTCTATTTGAATCGTTTCTTTCTGGATGTCTTATTTTATTTCTTTTAGAAAGAGAAATGACTCTGCAAAACATTTTACCTACATATGTAGCAAAGCCTTTGTAAAGATTAAATTTGCTGTATGGGCTCCCATTAAATTCTTTTATGTGTACTTAAAGAACAAAGAACTGCTAATCTCTGGAGTTACACGTGAAACGAACTGTTCTATAAGGGGAAAACTTATTTCTCCAAACAGACAATACCACAAATGAGATGCTAGATGAATTCTTTCCAGCTATATACAAGGGGAGTGTGTCTCCATTAATTACTTCCTGCCATATCATGTTGAAGGGGAAGGCTAGAGAAGCGTGATTCAAGTAATATGCATTACTATGTAGTGCTAATTTAGGAAGATTTCTGAGCTTTGCTTAAATACTGCCAACATTTTGCAGTAATTCTGCTTTTCTGTTAGGTCATTTCCATTTCCATCTTATAATTTTAGCCTGAATGGGTTGGAAGCCATTTACTTCAAGTTTGTGTCTGGGTTGATGAGAAGGCGATCAGCAAACCCAACGATCAGTGCTCTGTGTTACAGCTATGAATCCACTGTGCTGCTGCAATTACTTGTGAAATGCAGTAATATTTCAGAGCTAAAATGATACCCAGTGTGTAGTTCGGTCTTTCGTTTAGAAAAAGTGAGGTTGTTTCTTGAAGATTGACTAATAATCATCATAATGCAGGACAGGTAGAGGGCAAAGAAGCTGACTTAGAAAACTTTCTACCCGTTGTCTCACTGAATGACTTTGGCCAAAGGTGGTCTAACCTAGAATCAAAAAAAGAGCAGACCATATTTGTCTGTTCTCTCCTCAGCTTATTTCTAACACTTGAAGATGGCTTGAGTGCCTTTTTTTTTTTTTTTCTTTTTTCTTTTTCCCCTTTCATTTCAAAGTTTTGGGGCAGTTTAGACTGGAAGATTGAGAACGGGACATCTACATAGATGATAAAATAACAAACAGCTATCTTGAAAGCTGAGCAAAGGAAGGGATGGATGCTGAATCAGAATGATTTCACTCTTTTAACTAGCATTAACTAAAGGGTTCTTTTCTCCCATATTTAAGGTTTAAGCACTCAGTTTAATGAGATCTCAGTAGTAGACAAGAACAAAGTAGCTCAGTTACCATCTGCATTTTTATGGTTATGTCTGTGTTGCATATCATTGTTTTTTCCTAATCCTGTGAGGTGAAGACTTTAAAAATAATTATAGTAATAGATAGTAGTTTATATGGTGCCTGTGCTTGTTTGCAGTCATTAACTGATGTGGGTAATGATGGTGGGAAATTAAAGCTCAGTAACTGTCTCGTAAAAAATGTCTTGCTCTTCTTATTTCACTTAGCCGCCTTAGATAGGAGCGTGGCAACACTGATCTCTTACAATCTGTAGGTGTGGGTGACAGCATTTTGCACCATATACTTGGTTTTTAGCGTTGCTGATACAGTGTTGCAGTATGTGAAACACACCTTTTTATTTTTATTCCTGGTATAGGGGAAGATGGGGGAGCTTAAATGTGAAAGGATTGAGTCTGTGTATAAATGGCTGATGTTTGTAACCACGTAGAGAATCCCGTCAACTTTGGAATCAGTAGCATGAACTGTTTGGCAGAAGTGTCTAGTTACTGATTAACTTACAAAGACCAAAAAAAAAAAATATAAATAAATAAATAAATAAAGGAAAGGTCAGAAGAGAACAATGAGAGTCCTTAGGAGCGTTGTCTGAGACTATGGAAACAGGAATGCTGAGGTAAGGCCAGGAGAAGTTTCCATGAGCTGCTGTGCATTTAAAATTCAGGTTCTTGAAACCATGATGAGTTGCTCCCTGATTGATGGGGGTGAACTCGCCATCATCCTGAGGCCCACCACGCGAGGTTAGCTTGGGAAGGGAACTTCTGAGAATAGCCCTTGGTGAAGGGGTAAAGCTACAGTGAATTTACCAAAGACAGCTGTAAATCCTACTGTTGGAGCAGGACATAGTGTCTGTACCCTCGCGTTCACACCACTTAACAGGATTTTTAACCCCTTTGGCAAACTGATGACCTGAACTCACCTGGGTGTATTCTGTGCTACGATGATGGGCATCTTTACAGGCATTGATAGGGGGAAATTTATTCCATTTAATTGGAGATGATAGCTGGCAGTTGGAAGGTAACGATTGCCTTCCACGGAGTACAAACTAATGGGCCAGTATTTTTGTTGTAGTGATCTTTGGATTTTTTTCCTTTTTTCTTAGTTTCTGATCCTAATAGCAGAAGGTGTTTATACCATGTTGAAAGAAGAGAAAACTAACAGTTTGGTTTTTGTTTTTTGTTTTTTTTCTAAATTTATCCAGCTCTGCTAATTCTAATTCAAAACCTGTTCCTCTGGTACTGAACTACGTAAGCAAACTTAGCACTGAAAAATTTCTCTCTTGTACTTTTGAGTAAAGGCCATTAAGGATTAATGGCTTGAGATTTTATAAAACATAAGAATAAATCAAACAACAGCTTTGAGCTTTTATGGATGTTATAGCCTAGTTGTAAGGTGAAGTCTTTGAGGCTTTGCAGTTTTTAAAAAGAAACTGCTGGGATGGTTTTCCTTTTATAGTAATTTCCTGCAGTTTCTAATCTGGAATCCTCTATAAAGTGCCTAAATGATTGAATAAATATTTACATAGGTGAGGTCATGGTGATACACAAGTCTTAAATCTGCTTATAAATTCTACACAGTGGCCTAAAATACAAGCCAGAATGATACATAGGAATAGCTCTCATTCTGTTTAGTGAATCCAAGTTTTGATTCTTGGATATCATGTTATAGGGTTATGATTTTCGCCCTACAAAACCAAGCTTATTTGACTTTTAGGTCTACACTATATGCTCATTTGCTGTACAAATCTGTGCCTTAAAATCGATTAAAACGGTGTAAAAAATATGTAATTGGAAGCAGCACCTCTTATCGCTGCCATTCGCAGCTGTATCATTGGGTGTAGAATTGAGTCTTTTTCAATTTTTATAAAAATCAGAAAGTCAATTAATTTTAAATGTAGTCTGCAGGCTTAGTTCGGCTCGCTGCTTCCACCTTTGGGTGTGCAGGCAGCCAACCAATTGCCACTGGTTTAATTAAATCAATTTTGATTCTTAGATGATTTCAGATGATGAGAGTCATTTAAGTTTCTCTGTGAACTTGAGTAACTCAGCCCACTCCATAGGAAGCGTTTGTGTGCCTGCTCTTGCTGCCAGGTCGATGCTCAGCGGCTTACCCAGCGCTGTCGATGGGGAGGGTATTTGACAGCCACTGAACAGGAACGTTCAGACCGCGGTCGTTAGAATGCCTGACGCTTTTTAACCTGATACCCGGGGAGAGTACATCCTTAGATCCATAAGCAATCTCTAAAGATGGATTGAGGCTCAGAAAGGAGCAACATCTTCAATTACTTTAAAATGTGCTACTGATACCGCTCACCCCACAGCACAGGCAATGGTGAAGGCCTCTTAGCTAGTCCTGCTTGATCTACTGTCCAGCCTGGACAGCAATCAACAAATTCAAGTACAGTTTTGGAACAGCAGGATTTTTATTGATTCCATTCTGTCAGGAACTTGTACGTTTTTGTGTTTAATAGTATGAGAGAAAGAAAATTCAAATTCTTCTGCCAGGTAGGGTTAGTTAAAACAGCAGAATGCTGTAGCTCTGTCTGGAGTGTCGTGCCTTCAGTAGCTCTTTTAGACCAGAGTAGTATTTATTCTACCTCCTTGTTGTTACACATCCCAATATTTATGGTGTAAATTGTTCCTTAAAACTGAGTTTTGGCTTCTGGCAGTTTCACTTTTAAAACAAACTCCTGGCATATGGCTGCTTTATTTTGCTGCTGTCTAGATTTTGCTGGTGGCTGCAATTTTCTACAGCAGTCTTGGCCCTGTAGGAAGGCTCTACAGCAGTAGCTGGGCTCCCACGTGCTGGGTCTAGCACCTCTAAAATTTCCTTTGCTCTCAGGGCTCTTCGGCCTCATCCCTCTGCACCAGGCCCACCCAGTGTGCTTCCTCAGCACACAGGTATTGCCTTCACAGAACTGAAACCGCTGGCAGTGGCTGCTCCTTTCCCCCAGCCCCAGGAGCCTGTGGACACGCTGATCTCTTGGGAAATGGCCACGTGTGAGATGGGTTGAGTTTTGTGACCCAGAAGGGTGATCCAGAGGTATCTGGCACTAATTTTTCTTGGGTTTTGAGGTTCAGGGCTTGCTCTTCACTTTAAACACAGCGTAAATACTGATAGATATGTGAAAAAGGAACAGAATGCTTATAGACCCCTTCTGTACTGCCCTTTGGTTTGAATTATGCCCTTGAAAGGAGACTTCCCAAAACTGATTTAAGGGCAGCAGCTGCTCTAATTCCACACAGGAAGTCTTACACCTCTTTCTCCACTTCTTCACTGGAATATTTGTTAAAACCTTACAGTTTAAGCAAACTCACCCACCCGCTGGACCCTGCTGCCATCTTCCTTCCTCTGCTCCTGTCAAAACAAGCCTTCTGAGCCCCATGTCCATGTCCCCTGCTGTCTGGGCAATTTTGTGACCTTGCTTTTTGTACCTGAACATCTCATGAACTTTACTCTTTCCATCAACATTCATGTTATCCAGTGTTCACATTATCATCAGTGACTCTGTTTCTAGATACCAGTCCAACTGGAAAGACCAGTTTCTCTGGCTCATGACCAGTCCAAGAAATCTTCCATGTAAAAGAAGGTCATGAAGATTTAATGACCTTTTGTCTTTATTAGCCCTGGAGAGTTTTGGTTCGCCCTGAAGGTGATGAGACAACAAAGATGACAGATAAGGAAAGTCCAAAAGGAAGTTTCCATCCTGACAAAGGTGTACACACCTTGTAACCTGGGCTGTTATAAGTTGTATGCAGAATTGGTAGGTGCAAGAGAGTTGGAGATTTTCTTTCTTTGGGCTGTTTGTGTGCTTCCACTCCTGTTGTTTAGCTAGTGCTAAACACTTCAGGTAGTGTTTTTATTAAAGCGATTTAAAACTTACTGCCAAGTGTAGAGATTTCATTTGAAAGCAGCGTAGCTTCAAAAAAAAAAAAGTAAATTTCATGGCAGTTTACAAGAAAAAAGGTTTGCAAGTGCCAGAATACTAATGAACACTCAAGTCAGGGTAAGTAGAGGAGACTGGTGAGAGTGTATACAGTATAGTTTAAATAATCACCTATTTTATGGACTCACAGACTGGGTTGGGTTGCAAAGGACCTTTCAAGCTTGTCTACCCCAACCCCCTGTATTAAGGGGGGACATCTGCAAACCAAGCAGGTGTCTCAGAGCCCTGGCCAACCTCTGGAATGATTCCAGGGATGGGGCAGTGACCACCTCTCTAGGCAACCTGGACTTGGGTCTCACCACTCTCAGCGTGAAAAAATTCTTCCTTCTCTCCAGTCTAAACATCCCCTTTTAGGTTAAAACTGTCACCCTTTGTCCTGTTGCAACAGGCTCTGCTCAAAAGTCTGTCCCCATCTTTCTTGTAGGCCCCCTTTATGCCATAAGGCCTGATACTTAGATGGCAAAGCTGTTTCTGATCTGCTGTAAGTGAACTATCATTTAAGAAATAAAAAGAACAGAAAGTACTTGTTAGGACTGGGCTTTCAGGTCGAGAGGAATTCCCAGGCCATAAAATAATCTGAATGGAAAAATCTACCTTTCTTTCTACTCCTATAGAAGAAGTTGTTCCAAAAGAGTAGCTTTTGGGGGGTTACTGAGCTGGGGCTCCTAGGGGAGCAGCACCCGAGTCGTGTGCTAAGCAAAGCAGGTGAGGGGAGAGGAAGAAGCATCCTTCTTTCGGTTGGGTGCCGTGAGGAGTTTGTGAGAGCGGCGTGGCAGCGCGGAGTGCCAGTCCTACTGCTGCTGCTACAAATCGATTATGATGCTGAAACATTGCCTGCTCTCATCATCTCCGACCTTGTCTGATCCACAGCTGTGGGAGCAGCTGACATCTCCAGCCAGACAATCAAAGGACGTGTTTTAACTGCTAAACCACAACGCAATTATCCCTAGCACGTCACGTCGGCAAACCTCAACGCTCCCCTGGAGAAATGAACATTTATTTGGTTTTACTTTCAGCTCTAAAATGTTATCCTTTGCAAATTTTCTCATTGTCATAAATCTTGAAGAGGCTTATTTATTTATTTATTTATTCCAAATCCCCTTTAGGGGTAAACATTTGATTTTATTAACTTCTATTATAAAGCTGAAACTGTCATTCAGTACTGCTTTCAATCAATACGCTTTTTAATGTACTAAAATCTCTTTACTTTTTCATTCTCTGCCAGATAGAAAACTGCTGGAGGGCACGAAACGTTTCTTCTGATAAGTGAAAAGTGCGTGGCCCATAATAGAGCTCTCTGGTGTGCCGTGGTTTGCTGATGCTTCTTTAAACTTGCATTTCAGATGGGAACATGATTTAGTTGCAGGTAGTCTGCACATGGACTGCAGCACAGAATTGACTGAACTTTCCCTGAAATGTATTTTTCCTCCAAACAGATACTGAAGTGGAGATATTGAAATACCTGATTGTGATCAGCATTAAATAAAGTGTCTGTCCAAAGCTCTGTGCTTCAGGAATGGAAACTTAGCGTGGGAGTGGGAGGAAGGGGGGGATGGAACACGCTTGTCTCTTCAGTTTTTGTAATGTTTATACCCCTGAGCTTTCATCTACTTTCCTGCATTTGAGTGTGAATGTTGGGGTTTTTTCCTACTTTTTCATGCCTTTATTTTTCAATTGTTTAGGTCACTATGTAGGATGTAGAAGGTGATTTTAACATCTTTTTTTGATAATCTGACATTGATGTGACGTGGTTACGGTGGGTTTATTTCTGCTGAGAAACAGGGAAGTTGAGCAGGAGTCTGGATGATGCTGCTGAACAAAGCCAGTGTATTTATTAGATATTTACTCCTGATCATCTTAAGTTTGGCCCATCCTTGGCATAGAAGAAAAGGGAAACCACACAGGGACAGGTAGGAGAATAGCTACACAGTAGTTATAAATGGTCTCTGTTTGACCAAGGAGGAAAGAAGCAGCAACACTGGAAAGGCATCAATCTCATTTTCCTGAAGTGGCATTAACTGGGAGTTTCCAAACTGACCAAAGCCATCCGTAGAGTTACAGTACACATAGCCAGTTGTGCTACACCTCCTCTTCTTCTTTAAGTGAGATTAAAGAAGCTCTTGTTGTGAAAGTCCTGTGATAACCATCACCTGGTGCGGAGCTCCTGATGCTCAGCACACCTGATAGCAGTAGCTGATGGAAGGATGGATCCCACCTGTCCTGGGGCCAGGGTGCTGCTGGGTTTCCCAGTGCAGACAGGTGCTGGGAGGTGCAATTCACTCTGAACCACGATAAAAAAAAGTAAATTTTTACCAGTGGCTTTTAAAAAAGCTGTTGCTACCTTTGCTGACCATGTGATTGAAAGCATCCAGTGTTCTTACTGGAATTACAAGGTGCAGGGGTTGCAGTGAAGGAAGGGGGTGAGAGAGATGAGAAGAGGAGCTTGGGACTTGAAGGCAAGAATGTGAGTAGATGAGAAAAGGGTTACTGTGTGGTTTCTGCATCATAGCTTGCCGTAATTTTAGGTTGCTGCAGGACTGGATATATTTACTGTTGTAGCAAGATCACCAACAGCCCTGGGAAAACTACTGTTGGTTTCTGTGTCCTGTTGTTTATGTACTGCCTGAGATCCAAACCCAAGAGAAGTCAGTGTAAGGGTTATTTCTGTGCTTTAGGATGTTTTCCTCTCTTTCTGTGAGTGTTTGAGAGAAACTGAGAGCAGGAGTGTGCATTTTGACAGCATCGCTTTATGGCTTTTGAAAGAGCACTAACACTTTTGTAACTCTGGATGCTCTGAAGACTAAAACTTTGCCCTCTTTGTTTCCACCGACGGTCTCTGCTTTGCTGGCACAGCTCAACACTCCTTATTGCTCAGGACTTAGAGAACAAAATGTAGGAGCAGCTGCCTGTTTCCTAGTGCCAACTGGCACCGACGTGTCAGAGAAGAGAGCTCCAGGCAGCCCCTCTTCTTGCTTTTGTGCATGAATAGCAATGTGAGGTGCTACATTAATTTACAAAGAGATGGGCATGACAGACTTTCATTTTGCAAAATATTTTCTGCTTTCGTAGAAAATACATCACAGAACTTTGGCTTTTTGAAGGAGGGACTTGCCTTGTGACCACTGTTAGAGGAGCAGCTTTGGGAGGCAAAGCAAAGTGACTGAATTCTCTCTGGATGAACGTTGCGTAAAAGATTTGTAATCTTGGGCAATTAGAAAATTGCTGAGGTTAATGGTGATATTATTTTTAACTTTGAGGGCAGGAGCAATCTCCTGCCTCCGGGATGGAATTATTTCAATCAGTGCTTTAAATGAGCACTTTCTGGGATGGTTTAAAGTGACAAACATTTAAATAATCAACCTGAATTCTTTTTTATTTTTATTTTTTTAATAAAGGCAGAACAAAAAAACCTAAGAGGCTGCATAATGCATCTACATTTGTTAGAAGTTACTGAAGGATTTGCATCTAGCACTAATTGTAGGTAACATTTTAAGTCCCTAGAGGGTGAATTAGAGAGAGATTTGTGGGACTTCTAAGGTTGGTTTTGTGAGGGAGGTCCTCTTAGCAAGCATCTCTTCCAGGGTCCTGGACTGGGTGGCCAGATTGTCCGTGATGCGGTCACATATTGTCTCCTCAGGCTTCAGTGATAACCTGAATTAGAGCAGGACAGACAAGAATTGGAGGTAATTTTACCCGATCAAGCTCACCTACCATCTCTTGAAAAAGAATGTTCACAAAATGGTCAATAATTTCAAAATCTCCACTTTTTTTCCTGCTTAGGAAACTCCCCTGTTCTGTAAGAGTACTGGTGTACTCACCTAAACCTGCTCCTACTGGTTCTGGTAGGAGGTTGTACCTTGATATTACCCCTTCAGTAACTATTTCTCCTTGACCTTCAGAAACAAGCCTGTGCTGTTTCTCTTCTATTATTTTAATTAGTTATCTTCTTAAGGCAACAGATTATATTCTCAGGCTTTGAGATATAAATGCCATTAGTTTTACTTTTAAATAATGTGGTTGTTTGCCTTTGTTTAAAAAGGCAACTTTTGTCTTAACTTACCTGCCTCCTTGTAAAGAACAGTTCACTTGGAGTATCTCTTGGGATGTGTTGGGCTTTGCATTTCATGCTTTTCCGTGGCCTGAATTGGAGTTTGCATATTCTGAAGTGTTCGTGTAACCTTTCCAGACTGGCAGTTTGAGATAGCTGCTTGTAATCAACTATAAACAACGTGATGATGCCATGGCAGAAGAGCCAAAAGAAAGTGTATCCAGCTGCGTGCTGGAGTGAGTTGTTTCAAATGTAGGTTTTAAAAGCTTTTTTGGCAGGCGGGTTGTGTGTCTCTTATTAAGGAAAAACCTGACTCTGAAGGAAGATGAAAATCATGTTGATGAATAATATGAAAGGCAGTAACCTCAAACCTATTTCAGTGAAGAGACATATTTTTACTGGAATGTTTTGTTACTGAGTTTCCCAGCACTCCCAATTGGTGGGAGAGCTTTTTAGTGACAAACTAAAATTTTAAGTGACAAACACTGAGTTTTTCTTTAATATAAAAATGGAAAATTTAGCATTTGTTCTGTCACAGTGGCTTTAAGTTTGAAGTATTTCAGAAGTGTGTCAGGAAAACGTGCCTCTCTGAACAGGTGTTTTCAGATCATTTTACAGGCTTAAATTTCTGCTTATGTCCCTCAGCTGATCTGATACAAGTCAGTACTATACCTGAAAATAGAAGTTTATAGCCCTGCTCTCCTCTCCCAGGTGCAACTGCTCCTTCTTGCTCTCCATCAGACCCTGACATCATTAACCGTGTGCCTTCTGTTGTTGGATGTAATGCCATCGCTTACCTGCTGGGCTTTGCAGCCTTCACTTTCTTTTCTTAGAGTAGTTATCGAGAAGTAATGGCACCTAAGACCCAATGGCATCAGTGCTTATTTCACATCAGTACCACATGTCTCAGTGGTCACCTTTCATGCCAAAATGATGTTACTGATGTGTCACTGCGAGCAACCCTGATTTGAACCTGGGGCGAGCACCGTGCTACCGTTTGTCATACTGTAAATGAATTATTTCAGTGTCTTGTTGTGAACCAGAATTTGTGGCTTCAGATGTGATCTAAGCTGCAAGGCATGAGTGAGCAGCTGGCCAGCTGTTAGATGTGGGTGGTCACTGACTGGCTTGATGGGACATGTCAAGGGTGAGGAGTAAATCACAGCTGGTTTCTTGCTAAGTGAACTCCCAGTTGCTGATTTGGTAGCTAAACCTCAGTGCCGATGTCATGAACTCCTCATGCGTGTGGCCTGTGAGTCTGGTGCTTCATCAGTCAGTTCTGGAGCTGGAGGAGGTCTGCCTGATTCATCCAGGAGACCCAAGCATGTAACCAACTCAGTTAACCCCTAGAGCTTCTAGCCTTTCTCTGTGGCAGAAGCTGAACATCATCTGTGTGCTCATCTGCTTCTCTGGAACGGGGACTTGGTGCTCCCAATCTTTGCCAAGAAGAGTCTTTCTGTGCAGGGATCTAACGGTAAGACTTGAAAACTTGGCATAATTTGTCCTCTCTTGAGGAACATAAAGGAGAGAGTCACTGCAAGGGATCTCTTGCTTGTGCTTTAAACTGCTGCAGGTGTTGCAGCATGGGTTCCTGGGGCAGGGCTTGCTCTTCTTGCTAATTTTCTGCTGTTGAGAGGTAAGAAAATCCCCTGAAAGGCTAATATCTTTTGGAAGCTTTTGATCCAGCAGCCTAACTTCTAAGAGGCTGGGATGTGAACAGAGCAGCAAGATGGAGGCTGGGAGTATGGGTAGTGTTTTCTGATGTAAATAAGGAAAAAAAAAGTTAAATTAGGGAACATAGGGGGTTTTATTCTTTTAATGAAAATGCCTCGGATCATCCAGTTAAGTGGTTTTGACTTCCAAAGTTTCGTTAATAAAACATGTAAGAGCTCACGATCTTTCTTGAATTCAAGTGCAGTATCACAAGAAAATTGCCCATAGTAGTGAGATACGTTTCAAGGTGAAGAGGAATCAGTTGGGAACAGGAAAAGGAAATTAAATGCATTAAAATGAGAGTGGCTTCTCTGTGTTTTACCCCGTCTCTGCAGAGCCACAAAAGGTGAGGAAATCAAGTGAACCAAATGAAGAAAGAACACGCATACCCCACCAAACTAAGATCTTACTACTGCCTAAAACTTGCAGCTTGAACAACTTCATGCCCCTGGAAAGATCCTGCAGGTGTTATTTTTGTGCATCAAAAATTGGGGGGGGGGGGGGAAGGAGAGGTGATAAGTGCTCAAAAGGAGCAAATCTGTAAATATTTTGCAGGGAGAAGTAACTAGTGGTAGGAATGAGCTAATGAGCTGCCAGAGAATCTAGATTGCTCCAGTAAGCAGTTTTCAAAATGCATCACCAGTGTCTTCTCTACTTCAATCATGAAGCCATAATACCCATGAACTTATTAAAATGTCAGAGTTCAAGAGCCTGTCATCACACTGTCTTTACAGGAATAATATGAGTCAAAACACTCCAGGCAAGTTGTTTTTAACCAGTGTATCTCTGCAGATGCCTGTGTCCCGAGGAGCAGGAGGGGTTTAACTGCCTGGTGCGTACCTCGCGTGCCTGTCAGGTTGCTGGGAATCCGGGGCACGTACCTGAAAGAGGAGGTGTAAATGCAGGCTTTCTTAGCCCTGTCTTCCTCCTTCACTGGCAGAATTTATAGCGTTGTGGGGTGCTATTCACAGTGTAAAAAGAGCTTGACTTCTTAATTTATCAAAGAACAGAAGCTGATCCTCAGTCCAAAGTGAGGTTTGAGGGGAAGCTTAAAGAATGAAAGCGAAACAAGTCAAGTCTTTTCCCTTCCTTTATGTACAAAACCAAAACCAATTAATTTGGGGTTTTTTTGATTTATTCTGGTAAAGATAAGAAAACAAAGGTTGAAACAAGAATTAAGAGAGATTCATATACCAAACCAACTTCTGGAAGCTGCTTTGTTGTGCACTTGTGTGTGAGTGGAATAATCCTGCACCTTCTACTGAAGGCCACCACCAGCCCTGACAGAAGCAGTGACAACATGGAAAATATCCGTGTGCGTGGGCAGCTGTCAAGAGAAGTTTTGGAGCTCTCTTAGGTATTCGTCAGCTCTTTTGTTTCCAGTTGTGTTTGCAAAGCTCTTGATAGAAGAGCTGCTTGTTGTTTGGGGCAGAAGTGAAAAAGGAAAGCTGGCCATGCTGTGAGTGAGATTTGCAGAGAGCCAGCTCTGAGTCAGGGAAAAGAGCAGCTTGTAGAGAAGCCTGAGGCTGTAATGGATTTAAGATTCATTTTAAATCTTTCATAAGAAGAGGAGAAAAAAAAATACTGCAATAGAATGCACAATTGTATCAGTATTTTGGAGACTAAGACATCCCTGTACTGCAGTCACTGCTGTGACTGGGCCATGAGCAAGCTTGTTGGAACTACCTTGAGTACTGTGACTTGTGTAGCTGCTGTGGTATTGGGACTGAATAAAGATGTGTAAAGTCACCCTGTGTGGCTCTCCATCTTACAACAGCCACACACCAGCAACGTGCAAAGAAGCTGTTTAAAATTAGCACTTCAGAACAGCAGTATAGATTATCTTCAGTATAAATATATCTTCAGCTGTCTCCGCCAGACCTGCTTAATTCCTCTTCATTTTTCCCAGCAACAAAGTTGAAATGTTTAACGGCTTAAATGAAATATTTATTAGCTGTTGTGGGATTTAATACTTGGTATTTGTGCATGAAACCAGATTGTTGTTCCTTAGGATGGAATCAGGATTTCTAGCTAGTAAGAGAAGATGAAAGTGCTGTTTTAGACTCAGCTGTATGAGAGAATTGAATATGAATTACTCATTTTATGGCTATTAGATTTTGATATTTTATATACAGCTTTTTAATTATAGGCTTTGAATCCTCGTATCCTGTCTTGAAAACTGAATTCCAATCTGAACGTGACAGTCTGCATTTAGATGGCTTTAAAAGCATGACTAGGGAAGCTTGCAAAGTATTAGCCAGTGTTCTATCTGGCTATCATCAGAGTTAGTAATGCTTCTTGTTTTTCTGGACAAGAAATTTGCCTACATACGTAAGGAATTGAGAGTGGGGAGAAACATCCTGCGTGCTTGGTCATGGCATGGGCATAAACAGCAGGAGCTCAGGCTCCAAAATGTGACTGTTTCTTTTTAAGTTGAAAGCAAATAATAACCATAAAGGTTCCATACCCTGAGAGTATATTTAATAGAGGTTTATTAACAGCTGAGAGAGGTCTTCTGTGAAATGAAGCCTGTTCTTACATGTGTCTGTGGTTAAGATCAGTGCTGTTTCTCTTTCATCGCTTAGAGATATTCAGCTCGCTCGTGACTGACTGTAAATGGTCAGCCTATGATCCTTGCCATGCAACACGTGCTGAATTTAACAAAGGAGGAGATGGGAGAGATTCTTGAAATACCTTTTTGCTCCCGCTTCAGAGAGGTTGCTTAAAACTGCCTGAAAAGTGAAGTTCATAAATTTTTTAAATTTCCCATACAGTAAAAATGGTAGAATTATGTTGGCTGAATAATTCATCGCTCCCTGGTTGTAATCCAGATGCAACTGCTGCCTTTCATGCTGCAGATTAAAGTTCTCCAGACTTCTTTAGTTGCAAGGCATTCATCTAGATGAAGTAGAAACAGAACTTTGAGGCCAAAAAAGGAAAGATTTAGTGTGTGCAAGTATATAAGGAAAGAGATGGGGAAGAGCAAAAAGAGGTTAAGAACCTCAGTGTTGTGCAGCTGTATCAAATTCATTTCTGCTTTTTGTTAGGATGTCCAGGACTAATAGTCTGTCCTCTTGTGGTTATCCCAGATGGTGTTTTCAGCTCTTGTTTGGCTGACAGAAGATGGCTGGAATGACAACTATTTCTTACGTCAGGGGAACGCCTTGGGTGGACAGCGGTCTTGCTCTGCAGGAACTTGTTCAAAGACTGTTGAACTAATGTGTGTTAATATAGGGAAACAAGGCCACGAAACGTGTGAAGTATGAGAGAACCCAATTAACAAAGTTTTGTTCCATATTAATTCCATTTTATTCCATTGTATCAGCACTTGTGTGCCAGCTGGACTAGGGCAGGGATCATCCCTCTGTACTCAGTATTGGTGAAGCAGCACCTTGAATAGTGGGTTCAGTTTTGGGCCCCTCACTCCCAGAAGGACACTGAGGGGCTGGAGCGTGGCCAGAGAAGGGCAATGGAGCTGGGGAAGGGGCTGGAGCACAAGGGTGG
>JANIJG010021850.1:17316-64684 GCA_024611175.1 Megaceryle torquata
AGCTGTGCCAGGATAGATTTGGGTTGGAGCTGAGGAACAATTTGTTCCCCTTGAGGGTTGTCCAGGGCTGTCCCAGGATGCCCAGGGCAGTGATGGAGTCCCTGTGATCCCTGGAGGGGTTTCCAAGCCATGGAGTTGTGGTGCTGAAGAACCTGGTTTAGTGGTGCCCTGGCAGTGCTGGGGTTAAACCATGCAGCAGTGTACTTCTGGATGAAAGACTCTGCTATGCTGAAGATGAGACTCTTTCTTTAATTTATCACCTGAGCAGCTGTATTGCAAGAAAACATCTTGCTTAAATTGAGAGACATGGAAATACGCTTTTGGGGAATGACCATTACAGCTGTGATGCAAACTGGAGGATACTTGCTTGCAAAGCAAGTCTGTCTGTGAAAAGAGGTGTAAACAGCTTGGATAATTTTTTTTTTTTTTAATAGAAACAAAACCAGAATTTTAAACTGAACTCCTCAGTAATTTGAGAGTAGTTTGTCTGGACACAAGCAGTTTTCGTGAGTGCTTAACAGTTCAATAAAGGAGAAGAAAAAAAAAAAGTCTTTCTATTCCAGTAGACCTCAAAATATTATCCATAAGGTGAAAAATTTGTTGCTGTATTCTAGGAATGCTTAAGTCCAGGCAGTGTCTCATTTGTTATGATGCATTCAAGTGATGGTCACAAGTAACTGCTCCTTTGGGCTGCCTTGCAAGGAAGACAGTTTTGTTTGTGATGCATTAAAATCCAGTTGGTACTCTTAAATAGAAATATATATTTATAGGCAGGAGTTTATACATAAGGTAGCTGTTTTCTATGTTGTAAATGGTCCCTGCTTTGCCTTATCAGAAAGGCCACTATACTTTTACCCAAGTAAACTCGGTCTTATTCTTTCTCCACGACAAAGCCTTTGTGCTTCAATAATCCTCCTGGAGATGCAGTTTCTGGCGAGAGGAAACCTAACCTGTTTAACAGGTTCTGTTCTTATTAGTCCTGTGGATTGGGGGATTTTTTTCTTTTAAGAAAACCTGAGGAAATACTTTGGAGAGTTGGGTATTTCCAGGTGACCAAAAAAATCCACGCTAGATTTAGCTTTTAGAGATGCAGATGTGGCAGCAATCAGCACGAGAGAGCAGCACCAGCAGTGTGAAGAGAGGTCTGAGAGTCCTTTGCCTTTCAGGCGTTCTCTGAGAGAGAGAAATGCCTGCACCAGGAATGCTTTTATGCCAGTAGAAAGAAAAATGTCTTGCCATTTCTGAGGGGGTTTTTGTGTTTAAACATGAATCTGAAATCTTTAGAGGACCTTTAATATGGCAAATAGGTGTCTTTTGGTGGCTCTTTCAGTGGAGTATGTTATACCTTCTTTGAAAAGAAGAAGAAAACCCATTTCTGGTAGAATATTTCAGTGAGCAAGTGCCATGTAAAAAGCACTAATCTGCCGTGAGTAACAGCATCTAAAGTTAGAGCAGGTAGCATCAGGAAATTTGCCATATGTACAGCTTCCTGCTCGGGATTTAGAGTCACAGAGTAGGTTTCGTTCCAAGCTCATCAAAAATAGCTCTAACCAGTCTTCCACAGACTGTAGCCTGCATTTTCTGAAGGCTCATCTATCTGCAGAGGTTCCAGTAGATTGACATTTAATTTGCTTGCACTAAATTACTTTGCATCAACATACAAGTCTTAAAAATCCTCTAGCATAGGCCGTCCTGTTTCCCCCTTGTAGCTGCCTTCTGCCTACATGACTTGTTTGCTGCTTTTTCTGGATGCTTGGAGCACTGCAGTTAAAAGTTTTGTGTCTCACTCTTAGATTTAACTCTCCGTGGATTTTGCTTTGGGCACAGCTTCAGTGTGCTAAAAAAAAAAAATAAAAAAAATACAAACCAGAAAAGGGGGACGCTCCCAATTCCACAGTACCCCCCCCGGGTACTGTCCTAATAAAAACTCGGCCCCTTGTCGGCCGATGGAATTGAAATGAGGTTGGGTTCTGTGGCTAGGTTGGTGGCACCTCTCTGAGCCCAAGAATGTGAGCTGCTGTGGGGTTTACTTTTCTTGTTTATAGCAAGTGAAATAAAACCCTGTGGAGCCTCTCTGCGGAGGTGAGAGTGCTTTTGCTAACAAGCTGCCTGTTCTAGCCAGGGAAATTACCTAAAGCCAAGGAACTCTTTTCAAGCTGCCATCGAGATCAGACCCAGGCGAGCACAAGGGAGCACCTTAGTAGAGCTCCACTAACTGTAGCTTCTCTTCTCAGCCACAGCACCCAGCAGGGCTTGTGTTCAGAGCTGCTTCACTATAAACTAAAAAATACATTCCTATCTTCCAGCAGGAGGATTAAGATGGCAAAGATGGTTTTTGTTTGTCTCTCAGGAGTGTGTATTGCAGCTCCTCTGCTAAACAGTAAGTTGTTTAGCAGAAGGAACCAGGATGTGGGTTTGGGCTGTCAAGCTGGTCAAGAAGTGTCCATTTCCCCTTGCTGCTGCTCTGACCTCACCTTCCTTCTGCCTGGACACTTCACTGGCCGTCAGGAGCTGCTTCAGGAAGCTAAATTGGCAGAGGCTGGTTTATTTTCAGCTGGTATCTACTGGTGTGAGCTGACCCTGGAGCCCAGTGGGAGGGGAGGAGAGGGGACATGGGGTAGGGATCGCCACTAAGCTGAGTTTCAGCGCACAGACATTTTAGTTTCAGGCACTTGTTTTTCTGTGTAAATGTGACATCAAGAACCTGTTTTTCCTTGCAAGGGCAGTGTCTCAGGTTAGGCTCCTTGGGGCAATCTTCAGCTATTACTGTGACTCACTCTCTGCTGTTTCCTACCCTCCCCTATCTTTCCATGGTTTTTTTTACCCCAGTGTCTCATTAGAAATATTTTTCCTAGTCCTTTTCAAACCCTTCACTGCCTCCAAAGATCAGCTTAGCTCCTCCAGCCCTGGCATCCCAAGTATCCACTGCTGCTGACCCCTTGCTGTAGTCTTTTTTTTTTTTTTGACCCCTTGCTATAGTTTTTTTTTTTTTTTTTTTCCCCTTTGTATGTCTGGTTTTGGATGTTAAACCGCTTGCGGGCTTGAGTCAGTCTGGGAAGCTATGGGAGAAGTAATTGATTCTTTAGAAACGTTGCCGAGGTGTGGGAGACTAGCAGGGCTGCTTTTCTGCAGGGTGTTTTTTAAACGGCAGCAGCAGCAGAAGCCAGCCATAGTTCACGGCTTGCGAAAGAATCTATTCTGTGGGAAGGAGGCAGGAGAGGTAATTAAAGCGGTGGTTGAGCGCACGGGTTTGCGTGAGCATCCGTTGTGCTGGGCTACGATGAATTCCTTGTCTCTGATATGATAAACTGTTAGTGCAGATTTAAAAGTGCTTCATAATATGTGAGGCATAGTAGAGACAGAACAAATCTCCCCAAAGGCTATATTAATATTCATTACAGCGTTAACAGCATTACGATGCTCCAAAACAGACATAATATAGAGAGAAGAAACTTTGTGGGGGTTGAATCTGAGGACTCTCTGATCTAAAAGTAGCTGCTGCACTTTTGGAGCTGAAGAATCTTGGCAGCAGGAGTAACAGCGCTTCTCTGCTTCCAGCCATTAAAAGGCAAGTAAAATATAGCTTTGCAAAGCCTTTATATTTTGAGCTCCATAAATCCAATTGGAAAAGATAGAGAGGTCTCCTGGCACCGGCTCTAGGCAACCTGGCACAAAGCCACAGAAACTCCGGTGATGTGCCATAACCTGCCAGTTCTGGGGTCTCTGAAAACCAGCTCTCAGAACGTCTCCTCTGTGAAATACCCCACTCGAGGTGTGAGTGTCTCCTGTATTAAACTACACTTTAAATGCTGAAGCTGCTGCTCTGGTTAAAAGCAAGCTGCTCTCTCTTTATCTTTGGATGTGTTTCGAGTTTTGAATTTGTGTGGCGTGCTTCACATTCACCGATGTTTTATTCAGAGTGCTGGTCTTGTGAAGTAAGCAGTAGCCTTTTACAGGCAGAAGGCAGCTAAAATGGAGCAACACATTCCTAGAAAAACTGTGTCACTAGCAGAGAAAAGGAGCTGTCTCCACACCAGTGGCTGGAATAGGAGCTACTGGGGATAAATTAGCTCCACGCAGCCGAGGGTGAGCAAGCATGGATGGTGTTTCTTCTGTGCTGGCCTCTACATCATCTGAAGCAAGGTGATGGTGATAAACTCCCAAATAATCAATGAGTAAAATCTGTGCTGTATTAGTCCATCATTTTTTACATGATCTAGTTGCAAAATGCATAGTATCCCATACTTTATATAGATGTTACTCCTCTTCTTGCTTACCTGAATGTGATACTGCTATAAATTTAAGTTAGGAGTTGAAGCTTGAGCTCAGGTGCTGCCTTCATTTGAGCCAGTACCTCACAGGACAGTAAATTTCAGTCTTCCTTAAATGACATATTATTACATTTGGTTCTCTTGGCCTCATTGATTGCCTTTCAGAGTTTCTCAGTATTGTACTTTATTTTCATTTTGTCACTGAAAGTGTATGTGATTCCAAAGGGGCTTTGTGCATCTTAACCTGCTTGGCATCATTTCAGCTATATTTATTAATTTTTAATTCCTTTTAATGTAAAAGCAGGTGTTCCGTTTGATGTTTTCTTTGTGTTGGCTCTTCAGTATAGCAAAAATTAGAGGGAAAAGTCAGAGTTTATCTAATAATAGCTGTAAGTTTTATAAATAAGGCCTTAAACACTGCACTTTCTTGTAGTAATAAAGGGGGGTTAATTAGTTTTACTCCTCTATGGCAAAGGGAACTGAGTGGTAGGTGGCAATTGGCTCTCATCTGATGAGTTTCAGGCCCAAGAGACTAAAGCTATTCAATAACTGGTTTGAGGTTTATTTTAAAATGAGTAATTGTCTAGACCGGGTCTTTGTGAGGTGTATTTTTGTCTGTCAAGGTGTGATGGATACAGCTTGTCTCTTCGGTGCAATCAGCCTGAGGTACTTGGATGAGCAACCATAGTTTAGAAACTGATACTAAAGAGTCCCAGTTATTTCAGAATTGTGACTGAAATCAGGCAGAGGAAAATAAAAGAGAAATAATCAAAATTTAGAAAGTAATAATAGAATTCAGGTTATTTCCCTCTCTTGTCGTCGGCCTCCGAGTGTTGTTGGCGACGGTCGCGGCATCCCAGAGCAACAGTGCTGGCTTCAAGATGAAGATTTGTGTCTCTGTCAAAGAGCTTGTGGTAGGGTCAGTCCAAAAAATTCTCTTGAAAACCATTGTGAGTTACATAAATAATATTGTTTGAAATTCTCCCTCCACATGTCTGAGGAGAAGAGTGGTTTCTAATCCTGCCAGACACGGCAAAACTGCGTGGTGAAAAGCTTATAAACAGTTCAGCAGATGGATTTCTTTACGTGCTCCTTTATTCCCCTTCAGAGCACAGTATTTTGCTGTGCTTGTTTATTCACCTCCTCTGAACTCCAAAAAAGTTTCTTTGGGCCAGTGTTGACCATTTAAAATCAGTGATAACATTGATGCGTTGAGTTTTGGAGGCTAAAGGTTTGTTGGTTTTTTTTCTCCCAAATAGATTGCACTGTCTCTCTACATTGCAAATATTTAGGTCAGTCTGGCCCAGGTCACTGCCTGCCCACAGATAAACAAGTGTTAATGTAACTTTGAAAGGGAAAAAAGTTGTTTATTATGTTTATAAAAATAAAGGTGAATGTCTCATCTCATTTCATTTAAAAAAACCCCTTGAAAACAGACCTGCCTCTCACAAAGCATCCATAGGAGTATCACATTATCACCATTTAATTCATAGCAGAGCTTGTGGCAATAGCGGTGAGCACAATAAAAATGACTTTATACTTCCATCTGTTGAGTACCAGCCACAAAAGAGGTGTCTTTGTGTTAAATGACATAAGGCAGCCAAGCTGTTAGCGAGGGAGAAATAGATAAACAACTTGATAAGAATCCCTGTATACGCTGAAAACGGCTTCAGGTGACAAATTTGAAGGGTGAAACTTGTAAATACTTTACAGTTGTCAAGACTCGAAGGGAGATGTTAAATTAGAGTTGCTATTTTCTTAGAATTCATTCAACCTGATAGGAAGCCAACGTTTTGGAGAGGTTAAGATAACAAATAATGAACCTGTAATTTTACAATGCATTCCCTGCAAAATCAATTACGCTTCAAAGTACATACAGCCTTCAAAAAAATAATAGTGGGGATTTATTATTGTAGTTTTATTTCCAGAGCCTAAAGAAACTAATTTTGAATTTTATTTTATTTTTTTGCTCCCCATATAAACCTTCTGGGAATTTAATCTTGCTGTTAATAGGTTGCTTGTCCGTGAGGATTATAATAAATTGTAAGCATATCGTTTGATAAAGAATTTGGAGAGCCAGGGATTAAACCACGTTGCTAGAGCAGCAGTAATGAAATAGAGATTGTAGGCATAGGAACTGAAGTACAGTTATAAAAACTGGTTTAATAGTTAAAAAAAAAAAAATCCTGAGTGCTAGAAGTGTGTATAAAAATTTCCATAGAGAAGAAACTGTTTCTAGTGCTGTATTTAGACATGTGCCAGGTTGGTAAGAATGCCAGTTCTCCTGGAGCACCTGAAGAGCTGTCCAAAGGTGTGAGCAGTCCCTTGGAAACACGGGGTGAGCTCCTTTCACTACTTTTCTTTTGACACTGTCACACCTGAGTCCACGATACTGCACCTTCTTTAAACCTCTCTGTCTCAACAGACATTTGGGTGCTCCTCCAAAGGTTTCAAAGCGATTTTCCTCCTCGTAGCCCCTCCAAAGTCGGTATTTGTGATGGAGCTGCCTGTCTTCTGGTGCACAGGGCTGTCCCCAAAAATTCTTGGTACCTTAAAGAGAGGGACACTGAAAGGAGTTACTGTCCTCACCATAAGAGGAAAACCAAATCAATAAATCAATTTTCATTTAGCTTCGTCATTGCGGTCCTTCCTGGAGCCTGGTTTCGGTACAGTAGGTTTCTATTCAATTCAGTGATCTCATTCATGGTTTTGTGCAATCACATCCTTGCCAGCATCTTTCTTCTTAAAACTTCAGGCTCTCTGATGTTTTTTGTAACTCTCTCTGATCTAGTGACCCAAATTGACTTAAAAGCACCAGGAGGTCTAAACTCTTGTCTTATCTTTTCCTGGGCTGCAGGTTATCTCCCTCCTCACTTTCATATTTCTTTTTCAGCATTTTTTTGGGTGTTGTTTAATCTTTCTCTCCCCATGTTCTGGGACAGTGCCTGGAAGCCATCCTCTTACTCCTTTCACCACTTCTTCTGCAGCTAAAGGTAAAATGTGCAGATTTCACCCTCTGTTCTCTGAGCTAAGATGTCAGTGCTCGTGGCTAAGTCCTGATCATCTATCACTGGTACTGCTGTAATTTCCTTGACTGACAGTCTATATATCCAAGGGCTAAGTTTTGCAACACCTTGACACATACTCATCAATTTCCTGAAGCTGGGTGTGGTTTGCCTTTTTTTTAGAATTTATTTATTATTCTTTTTTTGGCAATGGTGTTTCCCAGCTGGATAATAACTACGACTGCCTCAAACTAAAGGGTGAGGCACTTTCTCTGGTCCACTCCCAGGCATTAATGTGGTCTTTACTTTGCTCTTTTTCCAGACATGTTGTTAATACTGAGTTCTACTCTCTGGTTGAGCCCTTAAGACTGTCAGTCTTGGATCCGTGCTCAGATCCAGCTCGTATCTTGTCTGCAGTGCTGACCTGCTGGGAAAGAATCCTGGGTTCCCATTGCCCCGCTCTTGCCTCTGTGCAGTATTTCTTCACTAATTGTGTGGGTTTGGAAGGAGGTTTTTTGCTTTTATTTAAGTGAATTGAGGTCTGTGATTTTACAGGATGAGCAATTTAGAGAAGGGGTCTGATGTAGAAATAGGTACCAACAGTAACATAACAAAATATTTTTTAAAAAGCCACTGCAAAACATATTCAAATATTTTGCTTTTTTCGGTGAGCTTTGCACATTAACTGCTCCCTACAGTAGCAATGCCTGACCGTGCTTATTGAATCCTGATTTATTCCTTTGCTGGAAAAGTCATTATTCATTGCCTGGCTAGAATCACTGTACTAGTTTAGCACTTAGCAATGCAAACATGAAACACAATTGGGGAAGGGACGTAAAAAGTGCAGTTAAATTTGTTACATATAATGCCAAATGAATAAACACCTTGTTTTGTAGCTATTTGTCATGTTTTCTGCATACAGGTGATCTGCTTGCACTGTGTGTCTAGCCATTTCATGTTCAGCAGCTCTCACGTGGGAAGAGAGTGAGGAATTGTCTTTGGGACTTTGACACTTGGGGGATTCCTAATTAGATCACTGCGATAGTCGGCAGCTGCAAGCAGCTCTCTGAGTTTGCTCAAGTTCTGGGCCCACCGTTAGCCGAACAAATCTCTCTCTTTGCAGAAACCAGAGGCCCTTCCCCAGCAGACAGCAGTTGTGCCTGGGTGCAGCGAGTAAAAGGAAAGCAAGCAGAGAACAATGCCTTGTGTGTGCAAAATGAAAATAGGAGTAGCCCCAAATCCGCCCGCCTTGCGTTGTCTTCACAGACGGCAATTGTTCTTGCAAAGCTTTTGCTCTCTTCGCCTCCTTCTTCTGTTGCTGGAATGTCAGCCCACTCAGAGGCAGGCTGGCTGGTGTTGACAAAAGAGCTTTTTTATTTAATTATTAGTATTCAGAAATGGGCTTTGGTTGTTAGACACCTTGTTTAAAAACTAATTTTTACCTACGTGCTGAGAGAAGACGGGAGTAAATTCATCTTAGCATCACTTTTGGTTTAGCAGAGTAACCCAGTCCTGTGGTGTGTTTTAGTTACATCCCCGCATAGCCTGATAGCATCTGGTGAGCTCAGAGGCGAGGGGAGCATATAGTGCTGTACTTCCAGTGGTTCAGAACTGGGAGGAAAATAAATATTTAAATATTCAGCCAGCACCAGATAACTGTTGTGGATTTCCCACGCCCGAGCCAACCCTGCTACTCCTTTCATCAGACCCTGTCTCCCTCTTGCAGGTCTCTGTTACGGGGAGCACCATCTTCCAGTAGGTTTGCTGATGTTCGATCGTTATAATTCAGAAAGAGTTCTGTACAAGCCCAATGAATTCACTAGTTTGGGTCCTAATCACTTTGAGACAGATGGGCACAAATTAGACATCACAGGTCTGGGGACCATGTAAGTGTCTAGCTAAATGTTTAATGACAGCAGATATTAAAAACTGGCTCTCCCATAGGCAGTCAAATATGAGGAGCAGAAAACTACCGAATGACATTTAATTGTAATGTGAGTGGCTTCAGGATGTGAAGAGCAAACACGTTTGGGTTTATGTGGTGAAATAAAGCTCCATAATAAGTATAAGACTCTATTCCCAATCTGGGAATGAAGCCTTTCATGGCTTTCTGCTTGGATGTGGGTCCTTTTATGTAGAGAATATAAAATCCTCTGCTTGTGATGTTGGCAGTTCCCTGGGAACCACTGGAAATGTGAAATAAAGGATCACAGGACCATGTTGTTCTCCACAACCATCTCAGTTTCCTTTCTTAACAAGGTCTATCCTGTGAGCACAGAATACTCCGTGTTTAACTCATTTGTCTCTCCAAGTTAAAAGCTGTGTAGCCATAGTTGGATGGCTTCTGACAGGCAGCGGCTCGGATTAGCGAGGTCGTCTCTGTCTTTGCTGTTTCCTGCTGGTTAATGACAATCCAACAACCTTGTTCCTGCTGAAATCTTACATTTGCTTTATTTTTACAGATGTACTAGTTGCCTTTTGTGCTATTAAACCAGAGGAATTAACTGTCTGGGAATAAATATTTCCAGATAATACTAAAAGTAAACATAAATATATCACCAGAAGTTGTTTTTTTTCTTTTTATAACCTCAGGAATGAATAACACAAACACTGCTGCCTCCTTCATTTCTCTGCTGTTAAATTGTGCATCTGAGTGTTGAGAATGCAGCGATGCTTGGCAAAAAAAGGGCAATCTAAAGTCCCCCTCTTAAGAGGCTCCCTCAGCTCCACAAGCTCAGGAGGATAACATTTGGTTGGTGACAAGTTCAAAAATAAATAATATATAATATGAATCGTATATAATATATAATGAATCATATATAATATATAATGAATCATACATAATATAATGAATTATCAGGATAAAAGTCTGCGTGTGTGTAGCAAACCTAACACAAAGCCACACGTGGCCTTTCCCAGCTTTCACCTCTTGTGATTACATTTCTCCCTGCTTATTTTCAAAGGTTTAATATTTGAACCACTTCGATATGTGTAAAGTTTCCCTAAGTTACGGTGAGAGCCAGCTCCTCTTAGGGAGGAATCTGAAACCAGCTCAAGTGTTTTCTAACCTGCCGTGCGATGGTGCGAAAGCTTTTAATGCCTTCCTTGGGGGCTGGTGCTTGGGGTGGGGTTTGACATCTCACAGGTGAGCAAACTGCATCCACAAGCCTGGGGAGCACGAGTGCAGCATCTCTTGGCATTTGTCATCAGTGGCTTTAACACTGAAGGCGCTATTCCTGCTTTTCTTCGCCTCCATCTAGGAACATTTATTGTGATAATTAAGCAGCAAAGTTTGTATTTGTTCAGGACTGTGTTACATCAAGAGAAGTACCCAAAATAACTTTTGAGCGTGAAGAACTGGACTATTTTAAAAGAAACACTCTTAAAGTATTTTTGTTTCCCCCAATAAATTCATTCTTACGTTAATTTTACAAGCCTATTACAAGTGCCTTTACTGGACCCAGTAAAGAGACAGACTAGCTCAGTAATGACATCACCAGGCAGCCTTGTCTCCCTTGCATTGCTCCATGGTGACCTTGGGTATATTTAACTTCCATGTGCTGCATTTCCCCATCTGTGAAGCAGGGAGGAAAAACTCTTCGTAGCATTACAAACCTCTGAATCAAATACAGCAACAATCGTGAGGCCTGGAGATACTCCAGTCCAGCTTAAAACAAGGGTGCTCTGGAGCCCCAAAATGTGTGCCTTTTAAACAAACAATTTTTTCAGTGAATAATCCAAAATAAGGCTTGTTTTTACCTAGTTAACAGTACAATTGGTCTCGTTAGACCTAATGAAGTTCATTTCAGTATCAACTTGGAAGTTTGTTTTCCTGTGGGGACACTCAGCTTCAGGCTGCTGAACTGAAAATACTGAAAATACTATTTTTTCCACGAGAGCAGTGGGAGATACTCTGCTTAATGCATGGGAGGGCTGGAGGGAGCCATAACTTTGAATCTGGCTTCTTGTACCTTCTCAGGTGTTCATACCCCTGTTGCCAGGTGGTTCATACTGTGGCTTGGGTGTCTTTCCATAAGTAACTGGGGAGTGGTTTAAAAAGTTTGATTGATGTATTTAATTACAGCCAAATCAGATGACAAATGCACACGTGATAAAATTTCTGTTGCCTTTTTTTTTTTTTATTGGAAGCTGTGTTTATTAATGAAAGCAAAGCAAGTATGCTCCACAGCAGGTGTGGTGAACATAAAACTAGGCTGTGGAACAGAGAAATAAAGGTATGACACAAGATTTTAGGAGTTTTTACAGCCTGCTGCTAGTTATTTCCGGAGATTTTCCCAGTGTGTCTGTATGCTTAAGTTACTTAAACTGGATTGAGGCACTTGGGCACTGCGAGTTTCTGCCAGTCGCCGATCTGTATATTTTAGAACTTGGAAGCATGAAAAATTTGGCACTGCCTAATTTCCTTAATTAGTGCCTCGTGTGGAGCATTCCAGGATCTAAAATTGCTATTTCCTTTCCTCATAACGCTGAATAGCGTTTCCTTCCACGCAGAAATGAAGATTTTTGAGAATAAACCAATACTTAATTAACGGCCCTGGATTTGTCTTTTCTAATCTACAGGTTATACACCCAAAGCAGCCCAGCTGGTCTGTTCTACGCTGGGGGGAAGGATGATAGCAAAGCTTTGGGGCTACTCACAGACACAGCCCCTCGATGATACTCGGTACAAAATGCAGTTGTGAGAGGCCTCCTTAAGTTTTAATTGTGTTTGTGAAAGCCTCTGGCTTTCAGGGGAGCTAAAGGTCAACAAGGTCTGATTGCACCCTGCTGCCGTGGAGATCTTGGAGGCCTTGGAGAGGTATCTTTTGGATACCAGAAGTGCGTAAAAGTATTACCCAAGAACTGTTCTTCAGCAGGTTGTACAAAGGCTTGAACAGTCAATCGAGCTCTCTATCAGCATGAGCCAATAGAGCTGCCCTTAAGCACATGTAATATCTTGTGAATTCAGAAGTTTTGAGTCACAAAATTAAAGTTCATGTGAAAGTCTTGATGTAGGATTGCACTGGGGAGGGCTGGCAGCCTTGCATGGGGTTCCCCGCCGCGGGGTGGAGGAGTGACTGGCCCTTACCATCACCATTGCAGCTCTGCTGTATCCCAAATAGCTCAAGAACAATCCTGATGAATTTCTTTTAAAAATTACTGTGCAGCCAGTAATTTTCATTGCTGAAAATTTGGGTGGGTTTCATTTTCTTGCGGGGGATTACATCCAAATAAAAAGAAATGCATTAATTTGCGTCGCATGTGATTTTTGGCTTGAATCGGGGAACAGCTTGGTACGTGTTGTGAAGGGGCTGGTTTTATAATGGCTGTACACACAATTTATTTGTGAGTGAAGGCCTAATTTTGGGCGCTGGCCAGGTTTCTTCCCCCATGCCCTGCATTATTTGTCAGTTGTGCACCTCTCCCAGTTGCACAGCCCCTTTTGTGTCTATTTTGGGAAGAGTCATCCATGTCACTATGCACCTGGGGGGTGGCCCAGCAGAGTTTGCTGTCATGTAAAAAGAGGAAAGTAGGCTGTGCTGCCAGTCCCTGAGACGTGGCTACTGGGAAGGTGTCAGTGTAAGTTCTGCAGGCTCAGAATCGTGATCCTGCAGGATCAGGATCTTGTCTCACACTGGTTTGGGTTGGAGGCAGCAGGGCCAGGAGGCCATCCAGGACTTGCTCCGACACGGTGTTTTGGGATAGATTCTGTTTACTGAGGCTTTACTGTATGCTCCTAAGTGGTCTTCATGTACAACAGTAAAAAGAAAAATTGAAGAAATGTTCTTGTGTCTATGAAATGTTACCTCTTTTTCTAATGGTTTGAGGTTTATGGGGAAGATTTACATGCAAGAAATGTCTTCAGCTGTCTCATCTTTCAAATTCAGAAGAGCAGAATAGGCCTTTCCAAGGTTCGTAGGGAGCGGTAGTTGATAATTGCTGCTTTTATTCCAGACTGAAAAATAATACAGTTTCAGATTTCAAAGAAGTACTTTAATTTCAAAAATAGTGTATCATCTAAAGGATTTAAAATATGCCCATTTTAACTTACGTAGATCTGTATAGGAGATGACAAGCCCTGTTATTGCTTTAAATTTTGATTACAGTTTGCTCAGGTCCTGAGTAGATCCAAGTCAGCTGAAACATTAGCAACTAAACTTACAGATTTTTGAGGTATTACAAAGCTTTTTTTTTGAATGCTGACAAAATATCCAGGGTAGGTGAGGGAAAGATTGAAACTTTATTAGAAAAAGTCTCTTCTGTGGTGCAGGGGCAGCGAGCTGAGGAAAATGAATTAGTCATGGTAGCTGGGTAACATCTCTAACTGTGGCATGCTATAATCTGTGGACACATATATATGCAAATATGCAAGCCATTAACTAGACAGTTTACAAGGCTCCAGTACGTCCCACGGGCAGCCGTCTGTTTGAGAACTACAGCCCTATCCCTGCAGCCGGAGGACGGCCGTCCTGGGCCTCTCCTCGTGGTTACCTGCCAAGGTGGAAGACAAATGCTGGAGCGAGGCTGGCTGTACCTGCTGGAAATGGTATCAGGCATCCTACAACACATGGCCAAAGCTCAGCGTGAAAACCTGCTGCAGTTCTTCAGTGTTCAGCTCATTGAATGTACATTTCTTCTTTGTACTCGTTCAGGAAGCTTTTTATACGTTAGATAGAATCACCAAATGGTTTGGGTTGGGAGGGACCTTTCAAGGTCACCTGGTCCAACCCCCCTGCAGGGAGCAGGGCCATCTGCAACCAGAGCAGGGTGCTCAGAGCCCCAGCCAACCTCACCTGGGATGGGTCCACCTCTCTGGGCAGCCTCTCCACCCTCAGTGTGAAACACCGTATCACGTGTTACCCCTTGGGTATCACCCGTGATTATGCACCTTGATGTACTTTCCAATTAAACGTGTTCTTTGCAACCCCCTTTTAGCATCAGCCTCTGCTCAGCTTATGCCAAGCAAATTTAAAAGCTACGTCCAGATGCGTCCCAGGCTGCCCGGTGTGATCTGTACTGTACCGTGAGCCTCGCATGCCGATGCTCCCTGTTCTCTGGGCATCCCAGTCACTACTCCCTGGCCCAGCTGCTCTTGGCAATCCTAAGTTTCATGGTGCTATTGTTCAGCTACAGTAATGACTCACATTGTGCTGGGTTTTCAGCTGTTTACTTTAGCCAGTAAATGGCTAATTATTTACTACAGAATTCTCTGCTGTGAATACCATGTAAGTGCTGCTATTTCAGAACAAGCTCAAACCTTTCTCTTTACACACTTTTCTCTTTGTAGCAAAATCACAGACGTGTGCAAGATAAATTCTTCTGATCCTGGATATGCAGCCAGAAAAGAGATTATGGATTAATGTTGTTTGATCTGTCTGTAAGCCGTCTCTTTGAATTTACGTGTGTTTTTGTTAGGTACTCCAAAATGATATCAGAGTGTATGATTATAGGGCAAGGGAAAAGAAAAGCAACGGCAGAATGGAATAAAAATCTTTCCCTTCTACCATCACCAGCAGGAATTAATTATCAGTGCTATGTATTCAAGGAGATATAGGTCCCATTTTAGAACTGGTTGCCCCAAATCGCCAGGCTCCTCCTCCTCAGCATCATGTGCTTTCTCTCACCTCTTGGATTTGTCTGTGCCGTCCCCCAGTTAGTTGTACATGGTTGATTTTTTTTATTCTGGGTCCTGAAACAGAGTGATTTATTTATTTATATAGGTTCACACTTTGAACATCTTAACAAAAGTTTAGCAATTGAAGTGCAACATCTTGCAGGAAGAGTGTCAATTTTAAGTTTATGATTCGGTGGTTTTTTCTACTGAGGAGTTAATTTTTTAATTATTAAATTTTCTTTTTTAAGGTACAAAAGCTTTCAAAAGTTGGTTGAGGGGAGCAGCTGAAGTTCCAGCTTTGAGCCTGCTTCAGTTACGCTCTGGGAGGTAAACGTGCAGTTTGCCTTTGCTTTGTACAAACAGCATGATAAATACAGTCTGCTTTAATTTCCCTGTCTTGATGAACGGCGTTTCAGTTTTTCCTTTACAAATTGCTAGGGCATAACATGTTGAGTTGTTGGAATAATTGTGGCTTTCAGAAGAAAAGACTAAATGAGAAGAGAATGGCTTTTTAAGGCTCTCATTGTGCAAAGACTGTGGGAAGCAGCATTGCTGTTACGAGTCCTTTTTTGGTGCTTCTATTATATAAACGCTCGCTATTCTTTAATTTGCTGAGAGTTGAATGATCTGACTTGTAAACGCTCACCGACCGCTTGGCCGCTCGGCGCTGCCTCGGCCCGGAGAGATGTCACCACTTGAGTCTCGGATATTGCTTTCCTAAATAAAAATGCTCTATGTGTTTGGCTTTTTGTTGGCCATACGTGAAGATATGCGTTCCCCAGCATCTCCTGGGGTATATTTTTCAGCTGTTTACATGTGGCATCAAGTGTGTGTCCCACTGCTTGCAGCAGGATGGGTGCGTTCACCTTGAGTTTCGTTGCGTGCTGCAGCGCCGCACAACTTTTCCTTTGTGCTGCTTAGAGATCGATAGTCCCTGAGCCATAAAGTTCTGGTTTAAATAACATAAAACACTGGGGTTTTTTTCCCAGTCCAACTTTCTGTGTGAGGAAGCCATTGGGTAGTTAGCTGTCAATTAAAGCATGACTCGGCTTGAATTGCTTCTAGGTAAATGTGAGCAGAAGTTCATCAAGATGTGAAATTCAGCAAGTAACAGCAGAGTTTCATCTTAAAAGGGCTTTTGTCTCTGTAGTGTCAGGCTCTGTGAGGTGAAATCCGTGTTATTAGCGCTGCCTGGCACGTCTGTAAGCCTTCTCTCCAGCTTCATCGGCAGTAACTGCTATGATCAATATGCAATTACTGCAAGTAAAAGAACTTCCTAATTAACTTGGTGTATTAAATAGGTATTCCAATTCATTTGTATCCAGTTTAAATATTGGGGGGGGGGGTTTAAAGGATTTTTTTTTCTCTTACCTTGTACTAAAACAATTAATTTGTTTTTATACATCTACAAGAGGACATGGTCTACATCTGGAATATGTATTTACATGGCTCTTTTTTTAGTCAAGTCTCTTAAAAAATTTGCCTTCCTGCACTTCTTTATGGGCAGAGTGAAATAGAAAAACATTTTGGATGTCCTGTCTGAGACATCTGAAGTCCAAGAACATAGTGGCCACAGATTTCAAGGATTTTCTTATTTTTTATTTCAAATGAAGTTGTGAATGCTTTTTATGTCCCCCGACGAAGCTCTATGGTTGCAGGTTGATGAGCTGCAAAACACAGATATCACAAAGTCATGAAAGTTCACTTCTAAAAATTCAGGATCAGGTCACATAGCAGACATGTCACAGGGGATTGATGGAGGCTGGAAGTGACAGGAGGGTTGTGCCTCCTGGCTGGCACCATTAGGAAAGACTGGTCTGAGTGTATCTGCTGGCTATGAGGGACTGGGGAATGCAGGTTATGAGGGACTGGGGGATGCAGGTTGGGATGCAGAGAAAGTCCCAGCTGTAGGGAGGAAGCAGGGAGATGCAGGATGGTTGCCGTGGGGCCAGGGATGGCTTTGAGGGCCAACACTGGCCCCTGTGGCTGCACAGGGTAGAGAACAGCTCCCCGGAGCCCAGCTCTGACCCCTGAGTGGGGAGCACTGGTCGGGGCTGGCTGTGCTGGGGAGGTGGGCTGCTTGCTGGCAGGGTGGGGGGACGCAGGGACAGCACAGGGCGAGCCAGGCCAATGGAAGCAGCTGCTGCTGCTGCTCTCTCCTCTCACAGCTCCTCCTCCTCTGTAGCGCTGGGCTCAGCTGGCCTTGGCAGCTCAGTTCCCCCAACCCTTACGGACAAAGTGGCGATGGGAGATTATCCTGCTCGCTGTCGACTTTGGGTACAGTTAATTGGCAGGTATAAAGAGATGGGTGAGTTATGAATGGCAAACACCCCCTTGGTATTCTCCGTGCATATGGATGTGTAAAATATTGTATCAACGAAAGGAAATCATCCTGAAAAATGGATCACTGGCAACAATGCTATTAGGAGAAAATTATGCAGGCTTCCCCCTTTCTGAATCAAAGTGCCCCCAGCAATATCGCGTGTCCAAATTGCAGACTACGCGGCCTAAATTTTAAGAGGCACTTCAATATTCCTAAACTAAGGAATTATTCATAGCATAATGTACATCTGAACTATTTTTAGAATGTGCAGGCTAGAGAATATTCATTTTACTTGAGGATTTAGACTCTATTTTCTACTGTGCAGCACGGAGCGAGTTCTCTGTTAAAATGTCATGTCCACTCGGAGGAGGGAAGTAGAAAATACTGGCTTGCTGCTGTTTGCAAACCATACAGGTATTTTATACGATGTGGAAGGGCTGCCCTGGTCTACTTAATTAATTTTCTACCTATTAGAGGGGAGAAAGACACAACTTTAAAGCCTGAGTGAAAGAACAAGAGCTCCACAGAGGTGTGTGGAGCTTTGCACAAACCCATCTTTATATAAGCCTTTAAATGTCACTGAGGAGAAACCCAAGCAAAGCCCAGGAAATATTCAGGGGAAAAGATTTGGTGAAAAAAAAAAATACTTTCAAGCGCTTATTGAGTTAGAAGTTGCCGCAGAGGAATCACTTGAGTGTTTACTCCATACTTGGCCATTAATATTTATCTTGGAGGAGCTGAGAAGGCAGAAAGGGAAAGTGCTTTGGTATCGGTCCATTAGGCTGGAGGTGAGACAGAAGAATACGTGAAGGCATTTGCTGACCATGCAAGATGGATCTCTTTCAATAATAGAAATATATTTCTATTTTTGTGCTCTTGAGGGAAGCGTTTGTGTTAATGGCTTTCACCACAGTAAAAGCTGTGACAGGGCTTCTGCTCAGCCTATTGACCGTTCCAGGGGCTGGGGAAGAAAGTATCTGGCAACCTCCTTTCCAGCACCAGACGTGCAGCCAGATTTATGTCCAAGATGTAACCTTGCTGTGGGGTTACAAATTCAACCCCGCACCGAGTTTGTTGAAGAATTTGGCTCTTGAAATAGCTTACGGTCGATTGCCAGATTCTCTGGTCTCGACGAAAGTCACAGTTAGTTTGCAGCTAAAGCTGTTTCTTTGAAGACCATTTGTGTGGAGATACAAACTTTTCTCATACGAGCTGACTGCTGGATTTAAGCAGCAATTCCTCTTCTCGAGCTCTGGCATGCTGGCAACAATATCGAATAAGGTCCAGTGCTTATCTTGCAATGAAACCCGTGCTCTGCTTTATGGTTTTTGCAGCAGAACTATTTCCAGCTCCCTTTTTTCGGTGGAGGTCTGTCACAAAGGGACTTGCAGGTCATAAATAGAAAATAGGCCTTGCAATTCCCACCTGAGCTTAAGTGTTGGGTGAAGACCAAAATATGGTACATCATTAAAGGTGCTTTCAGGAGGTGTACCCATAAACCCCAGTTATGAGTTCCTGTCCCCTGTCTTTCATGAATGTTTTACTGGAAAATACATCTTGTCAAGTTGACTGTGATGGAGGGAGATTTACTGAGCTATACTGAATATATTTAAGGATCTGTAGTCGATTTCTTATGGGGGAGCAGCTGGAAAACCACAGGCAGCAGAGTATGACCCCAACTTAAAATTCTCCAGACTTCACAGAAATGATTATATCCTCTTAGTTTGAATGCCCTTTGAATTATTTTTCTAGTTTCTTCATTCATTCTTTATAGGTGGCTGCCGAGGCATTCTTATGATATGCAAATATATAAATATAAAAATATATAAATTGGGTTTTGATCTTCCGTGGTAGAAAACCCAAGGTTTGTATCATGAGCTGCCCAGATATGTGGAACTCATCCATAATGTGTGAATTTTACATTAGCACAAGATCACCTTGCCCATGAACCATCCTGTCTCCTTTCCTCCTCTGTCACAGCAAGGGAGGGCAGCCCTTATTCCTCCTGTTTTCCCAGCAGTAGAAGAGACAGATCTGCTCCAAGCTGTTACCTCTCCCAGTGCTCTCCTCTCTTGTGCTTCCCGCATCCCCTGCCTGCCTCAGCACTTCTCCTGGCTCCTGAAAATGAAAGGAGAGCATCCCTTTATTGATACTGTTTACAGCAGTTCCCAGTCTAAAATGCAGTGGTGCAGCGACGACAGTTTATAGTCAGCAAAAATCTGCCCTTGGGTAGTAGGAATAGTGTAATTTTATATTCAGATTACTCTGGTTGACAGCTTCCCACTGGAATGGGAGCTGCTGATCAACACGCTCCAGAGAGGAAGGTAGGAGTAAATTATTGAGATTTAAAAGTTTATAAAAAGTGGTGTAAAGAAGCGACACTTTTTTTTTTTTTCTTTTTCTTGGCAAATCATCAGCCCTCTGCTGTCAGCAATTACGGTGGTAGTTGTCACTGAAAATGCATCGTGCTTGTCTACGCCGTAGTGACTAAGTGATACCAGTTTGAAACAGGTCTCTCTCCGCTTCTAAAATGTTTTTCACGAGGCAAAAAAGCAGCTGGAACCCTGCAAATGATAAGACGAAGAAAGAATTGAACAGCTTGGCTGGAGCCTGGGGTTCTGCAGAAAGCTATGTCTCCTATTTTGGAGCAAGTGTCACTTCAGCAGCATTTCTCCAAAACTTAGAGTCCTCTTGGCACCGGTTGTCGGCACTGGGACTATTCAAGGAGCGGTTTTGAGGCGGGTCAGCCTGTGTGTGCACATATTTCATGCCTTACAAGTTCCTGTACTACTTGTCCTGGTTGAAGTACGATACGTAACATCGCTCATTTTCCTTTGTATCGCTTTTCCAGCAGGGGACTTGTTTGTGCAGTGAAGTGTTTGCTTTGCTTGGCTCTCTGTGCTAAACGGACACTTCGCAAGTGTTGTTTTGTCTCATGTAGGAGGATATAGGTGAAAGCCACACACCTTGGGGGGTGAGTTTGCGGTGATTTTGGGGGGATTTGGATTGTACAGGCTGATAAGGGACCGTATGAAGCGTGTCTCCTCACAGTTTACCTTTATCCATCTGGGTGGAGTTGCTTTTTGCAACTCGTGGTCGTGTTTTCCAACCCGCGGCTCGAGATGCTGTACCCGTGTCAATAATTAGCATAAAGCCAAGGACCAAGATGATAAAGCTGATTTAATTTCTGTGCATACCTTGAATAGTGGGATAATAAAACCCAGTGCCAGGCATGCACTGATAAAGAATTTATTAAAACAGATCATATTAATAATGTGGATTTGCTGTGGATGTGATTTTGTATACACAAGTTTTGTCATTTTTATCTGCAGTGTATCAACTTCAGCAGCCGTTTGCAAGCCCCTTATTTTGTTTTTGCAGTAATAATGTGGCACGGGCTCGGTGAATGTACCTGTGTAGATTAAAGCCTATCAGAATGTAATGTTTCTCTTGGTCCCATCAAAGACATGTACGGTGCAGACATAAATATTGACAGGACCTACGTCATTGCAAAACAAAACGCAGCAAAGAAAATTGTCATTCTTGAAGTGATTCTAGCAACAGTTAAGAATGAATGTTATCTTGGGATAACAAATCATCTTCTCTGTGCCGTTTCCAGGCTTCAGATTTGCATCAGCCTGCAACGCCGACACAACAGCAAGCCTCCAAAAAACACAACAACCCCTGCTCCTAATTTACCCAAACAAATCAGCTCCTCTTTACTACTCCTGTTGTGTCAAAAACAACAAAGCAAGCTCTTTGGGGTTCTCGCAGGAACAAAGAGAATCTTCCCATGCCTCCCCCTGCAGCTTTTCTGGGAATGGCTCTGCATCATTTATCTGTTCTCTGATTTCACTTGGTAGTTTAAAGAGATGACAGCTTTTGAAAGATAAATTTTGTTGCAATGCGTGTAAAGGAAGAACTTGTGTAGTACTTGCCTAGCATATAGACACTGACTATATTATTTATATACATGTTATATACAGAAAGTGTATGTATCTATTATGGGATATGTTGTTTGTCCTGATGTAACGTTAGCTACAATATTCAAAGTACTGCCTTCAATTGCTGGTCCTGACTGCAATGCTCCAAGCCGCTCTTGTGGTATTTGTGGTAGGATTACTGTGTGTCAAAGCTCCTTCGCTGGCTCTGAGGGGGTGATGTGTGACTATCAGAAGCAGACAGGTCACTTCAGAGCCCAGTACACAGGAACCTGCCTGTGGCCTGTGTCTCCAAAGGCTGCTGTCGGTGCTCGTGCACGAATCGATGGAGGAATCCCACGGTCTGGGCAGGAAACTCCTGAAGCAGCAGCTTCACCTGCACTTCAGCTCTGCTGCTCATGCATCATTTTAACCCCTTTGGGTATTTCTGGAGCAGTGTTTCCTGGATGCGGTAGGAACGGTCAGAGTGGGCTACAAGAGGCATTGCTGAATCCACAGCTATCCGTGCTTGGAACTACAGCTCAGGCTTTTTATCCCACTTTTCACTTGCTCCTCCTTTGGAGCGATTTTATAGAGGGAGAATTTTCATCTCTGGTTTTAAATGCTGCATTGCAAAAGCAGGGCTGGAGAAGTAACAGGCAGCTATAGTAGTTTTCAGTGTGGCGAGAGGTGCAAAGTTGTTCTTGTCTTACTGAAATGCCTTAATGTAGGTCTGCCTTAACTTAGGAAATCCATGTTTGTGCAGCAGCTGTACTGCAGGGAACACTACATAGAAACAAAAAAAACCAACCAGAAAAAAACCCCAGAATAGGCTTTAGAAGACCAGTACACAATTTTACCCTTTACTCTGATGTGTAAATTGATTTCATTGTAGCTAACAAAGGGTGACAGCATGACCGGGAGGCAACTGAAGCTTCTTTTTGCATGAAGGATCTCTGGAGTGGAAACAAATCTTGCAGATTTTTAAAAATAACTCTGTATGTTGGCAGCAGGCAAAAGAAGAGTTCCAGGGGTGATTCTCTGCTCTGCCCGGGCAGTGCTTTACAGGAGTATCCCCAGCATAGCCTTTGGTCTCTATAGTTTATTCCTATTTAGAAATATCACTTATGCATTCAAAATACTCAATTCTGTATTCATACAGGGTTTGCATTCACAGCTGAAGCAAAAATTACATCTGAAATTCAAATGGGAACGCTGTTAGAGCATCCTTCAGCTCCTTGCTACAGCTTCCCTTCTCTTTCTGAAATGTATTTGTTAAATATTTACGCCGTTGTAAATTTAGGGAGAAAAACTTGACACACGAGCCGAACGTCAGCAGCAGTTTGCCCACTTTAGCTTTTGTCAAGAATAAAAACCCTCCATGATTAACAGTTTTGATGCTCAATAAACTGTGCAACTGCTCAGGGATATGTGTGCACAAAGACAGCCAGGGTAGGAAAATGCTATTTAATCTACTCTTTTACTTGAAATATTTTAAGGGTGTTTCTAAAAGCACACACTCAAACAGCATTCAAAGAACATTCTTAAGGCTTTAATCCCCTAAATTAAAAAATGCTGAGGTTAAATTTCCCATCCTAGGGGTGTGTGCCTCGTTCCCCCCCATACGCTCAGTTTCTGTGCTGTTCATGCTACGAGCTGGAGCTTTGATCTCTTTCTTTGTTTGTTTGTTTTGTTTTGGTTTTTTTCCCAGCAGCAGTTTAAGGTACAAGGTGATGCTAATTCTGCATTAACAGCTGAAAAAAAAAAAAAAAATCTGATTAAATTAAAATGCACAGTTGTGATTTCATCTTCAGCTCTGTACCCCTGAGGGAGACTTTTAAAGCAACCTCTCTGTTGAAGGCAGGAGGCTGGGTGGCCTAGGACAGTGATGGGACAGCGCTGGGCCCTGGCCCTTTTGAGAGGAAATCTCTTAAGTTAAACATTTTCCCTTTACAAGTCACAATAAAGTCCCTATTTTGCCCAGGGTTGAGCCTTTAGGTACACCAGTGAGTAAACAGCCTCTAGTAAGTGTTAATACCACGTGCCAAGCAGATTGTATTTTACTTTCCATACTTCTAGCGATTCAACTTCTATTCCCTCTGGTACATAGAAGTAGTTCTGGGTTGGATGTAAACAAGAGTTACACCGCTGTTGTTTCTGTTCTCTAATAACCCATATTTAATGAAGCGGAGAATAAGTACTAAGTACCAACTGTTTGTAGATCTGCCTGCTGGAAGCAGAAGGAGGTGTAATGGCTTTTGAGCCCATTAGTGCCGTCACTCCTGTGATTAGGCAGGAGCTGGTCAGAGCCGTTGATAACGTGACCAGAATCACTACCTGCATTGTCATCACCAACCGTGTGTCTCCTTTGCTCTGAAGAGCCTCCTTAGGTCCAAACTTGACTTCACCTCTTCCTCAAGATTTGAACCTTTTAACTCGCGACCCGGCAAACCAGAACACGAAAGGCTAGTTCATTTAAGCAAGCCAGGGCTTCTAATAAATTCCAAATCCCTTTTTCTGCAGTCAGTTCATTAAATTTTAACTCATGCAGTCTTTTTCTAGAAGGGCTTTGAGCAGGATTTTCCCTTTGCTGGGATAAATTCCATTTCTCTGTCAACGCTGTGGGTTGTGGTATATTGAAGAATGATGTTACACGGGTTCTAAAGCTGGTGAATACCATTATATTTATTGGATTAACCTCTGAACTTTCTCATCTTAAAAATACCTCCAAACATCAGACCGTGAAGCAGACAGCTTTTTTTGTTGTTGTTTTATGGCCATGGTTTGACTGTAATTTACGTCATTTGTCATCTTCTGTAATTATTTTTCCAACGCTGCATCTACTGCAGAGACAATACGTGAATCTCAATAAGCTGTGAAAGGCTCTTCATGAGGGGAATAACAATTTCGACCTGTGGAGGTAGTTACTCGCACTCATTCATTTGTAAATCAAAGTTTCTTTATCCTTCTTATTTTCACCCTTTAATATTAATACTGTTGTGGCTTTTCCCCAAGCGCTGCCGTGGTGTATGCGAGTTCTGCAGGCGGTCGTTACTCAGGGAGCAGTTGTTTTCCATTAGCCTAAATTAGCTAAAATAGTTTAAAATAACAAGGAAATAATTTAAGTTGCTAACCTGACCTGGAAGCTGCTTTACCTCTCATCACAGGCATTATAACTGAAATGAGGTGCTAACGTTTTTAACCAGTGCATGGAACCAGAAGTAAACTAAGGGCTTGCTCAGGAACGAAACACCAGTAGGACTTTTGACTAATACTGGTCATTTTGTAATGGGATAGTTGGTAATTTCCCGCTCAGTTTGCCATGACTGTACTGGTTATGGGTTTATCCTCTTGAATTCCCTGAAGCTTTTTGCTGTAGAGCTTGGACAGGACCCCGTTATCAAACCTTCTCATAAGTGCTTTTCATTTTCTTTGTTGTGTCCTTTTGGTTGCAGACTGGATGGCTTTTACACAGCCAGAAAGTTAATAAATAATAAACGGTGTTTACATCAGGCCTCTTGCTTCAGCCTTCTGAAAATCTGAAGGGTCCCATGTTGCCTTGTTTGCAGGACACTAAAAGCTCCACATTCACCTTCAGCGTCACGGCTGACGCCCAGTTGTCCTCCACCAGATCTCCAGACCTGCACATCCCCTGTAGCAGCTGCAGAACCTTGAGGCTTTGTGCGAGCCAGCGAGATCTTTCCTCTCTGGTTTGAACCCCTTTTTTCTCCTGCTGGTTTTGAAGGCCCCGCTGAGCAGAGTTCTGTCTGAAGGACTGTGCTCCTCTTGTAGCTGAACATCATCTAGCTGTTCCTTAGACATCATCCAGCCCTGCTGCTCAGCCAGGTTGTTCTTACATCTCCTCCTTTCATTTTTTCTTTGTTGGTTGTTCAAGTGCAGCGAGTTAACCGGCTGTGCCTTTATCTGTTCTTCTATGTAGTGACCTTCCGAACTGCACCGGGTGACTTTCCTCACTTGCTCATCAATCATTTCCTATTCCTTTATCAGATTTTTTTTTTTTTCTCCTACGCTTTTTTTTTTTCTAGCACAGTGCTTTATTTTACAGCTGTCAGCAGTTATTTGAAGTACACCAATGTCACTACCCCTGAAATCCTTCCAGTTTGTGAGATAACTGTTTCTTAACACCTGCTGAGCTCTTCATATACATATGTCTATACATAGCTATATCTCCCCCATTCACAATCTCCAGTTCTTTATTTAGGAGAAATGTGACAAATGTACTAGCACTGGCCTACTGAACTTTTGGTTTATATTTGGGCTTTACTGTTCTTTCCTCTGGGCAGATGATAGCTGGGGTACTCTCTCTCTGCACTCTCCTAGTCCTTTCCCACTGAGATTCATGGAAGAAATATGTCATTTCTTCTTATGCTGCTCTCTGTAAAGAGGATTTTCCACAACTTGCACCTGATCACTTCCAGACCCTTTGGCCAAACTCACTTTGCTGGGTTTTCTTCTTCACATTTCCTTCCAAATCCTTGAGGTTGCACTGAAAAGAAAATAGAGGACTTGTATATACCGGTCACTTAAGTTGATTTTTGTAGAATGGGCTGGGTTGGAAAGGATCTTAAAAGGTCCTTTTCCTTTATGTTACTTTGATTTCATGCTCTGTAGTGGACATCGTAAGCGTGTAACGTACAATGCAATTAAGGAATAATATAGTTTATTAAAACACACAAAGAAGTTCAGTATTCTGGGTGTACTTAGTAAATTAGCATCTTGAAAAGAGCAGGGCAGGGTTTCAGTCCAGCTAATACTCATTTGGAGGCTTTCTTGGACAAAACTGACACGAGCAATGATGATGAAAAATTTGAAGCGTTACAAATTTGCCTGTGGCTAGATAGAGAAACAGGAGGACTCCTCCTGAAAGCTGGCAAGCCCCCTCCTAGTAAATATTATTATTAGAGAGCACTGCTCATTTATGGGATATTTGGATTCAGTGGCAAGGGAAACAAAGCTGGAAAGAATATTTCTTAGAGCTCACAGAAATGCTGTAGTATGAGGAGCAATAGGGATAACGTGGGATTTAGTAACACAGACCTTTTGGTGGCTCAGTCATAAGAAAAGGCCACCAAGAACTTTTTCATGCAGTGATATAACATCCAATTGATACTTGCTACGGCTGTCTTAGGGAATGGGGAATGCTTTCCAAATTCTTGCAGAGAGAAATGAACAAGATGGGAGGTTTAAAACAACCAACCAAAACAAATTTGCTTATTACCCTGCTTGGCAGCCCGAGATGCTCTTCATCAGAAAGTATCTTAAATTGTCAGGAGAGGCCAAGCTGAGTAGGAAAAGGGCAAGAAGGAGGAAGATGAAGTTTGTGAAACTAATTAATGTGTAGCATGTGAAGTTATTTTCCTTGGGTTCTGCAGATTTAGAATTCACTCTTTGCACATAGATCTTTTCTTTTTTTCCTGCCTTTTTTTTGGATGTCGATTCTATAGCCATATTGAGATAACTAAGGTAAGAGCCAATAGTGTCCTGGATGGCAGTGAGATTGATACTACCAATGGGCAGAGTAAGAGCCCGAGAGACAGCAGTGGGTTCACTGCTCCTCTGGCATTAGGTTGCCAGAGGATTAGCCCATTACCAGGTCACTCCTGTGAGTGAAGATCTCATGTTAATCCTTCCCGTTTCCAGCTTTCAGTCTGCTCAGTCAGCCGATCCAAGCGTGGTCGTTGGCCACTTTTACTGCTGGATGTAATGTAAGTGACACAGGAACGTGTGCCTGGTGGTGGGAGAGAGCAGGACTGTCCCTTTTGGTAACTCACTGCTAAATCAAGCTTGTCTTACATCCATGTAGGAAAAAAACACAGCATAGAAGCATTTCTGCTGCCATGGGGCCTTCCTTGGAGCTGGGGTTTCATCAGTGGTGAGCACACTCCTGTCTTCCCACGTCCCTTCTCCCAAACCACCTGCATTTTAAGAGGTTCTTGGGTTTGCAATCATTTGTAGCTCACTCTTTTCCAATCTTATATAAACGTTGCTTTTTTTAGTGCATGCAGCACATGCTTCCCAAGGCCCCAGCCATGGCTCTGCGTGCTTGTAGACCACTGATGTCAGTGGGACTCTGAAAACCTACCCGAGGGTGGATTTTTGGATCAAGAATGTTTTTTCCCTTGGTCATGGGTTGGATGCTATTCCAACTTTAATTCTGGCAGCTACCACAAAAAGCATGTGTTTTGAGCATCAGGAAATGCTGTTTGTTCCAGGATAAAATAATTCCATTTTCATCTACAAAACATACAAACATCCTGTCCGCTTTCGGTGATGAACACTACTTCCAAAAAAGGTCTCTTGAGATAATACTAAAAAGGATACATCAAAGAGGAACCTTGCAAAAAATTTCCTCCCATCATCTAAAATAAACGTGCAAACAAAGCCCTGGATTGGATGTTGGCATTAATAATGTTTTTGTGTTGCTTCCTTGTTGACACAGGATCTGTAAACTCGGGGTTGTTTTTACCTATTTATAAAGCATTTTCTGTTCCAGCTGTTTAAATACAGGGGGGGTTATTATGAGTTAGGAATGATATTTAAGGTAGACTGACTGGCTGCTTTCCTCAACTCTACATCTACCTACTGCAGACTGTGAAATAATTAATTTAAATTATGCTGCCCATAATTATTCCACTATCCCCTGGAACGCGATCCCTCCAGGAACAGGATTCTCCAAACGCTTTATTTAGAAGCTATATGTAAATTGCCCCCCCCCAATTGTTGGGTTTATTTGTTTATTGTGTTCTCTGCAGGACAATGAGATGGTTTCCTCCATTTAGTAAGGTTTAGGAACACGTCAGATATTTTATTCTGCTCTGTAGTTGGCCACGATCAGTGTTCCTTTGATCACATGATTTTTTTTAATGATAGCCCCTGTATTTTTTTACCAGGAAACTTTTGTGCAGACAGTGACTATGATTTAATTAAACGTCCTTGGTTTTGTCTTTCTGTAACCCTCTTGAGCTCTTTAATTCCTTAGCATGAGGCAAACCAGCAGTAAAGCTCAAAGCAGGGTTTTATGCTGCGACACAGAATGTGCCACCCAGCCTTCAGGTGGGGCAAAATACTCTGTTTGAAAATCCAGGATAATTCTTGGAAGTATTTATTCCAGTCAGAAAATACAGTAGGATCAGCACAAAATAGATTTTATTTATGCCAGACACACAAAGTTGAGACTTTCTTTTGGAGATACCCTGCAGCTGTGACTTTAGCAGAGATTTAGCCCTGAAAATGGGAAGTCTTTGATTTTATTTTTTTTTCCAGTTACCCATTGCTCGGAAAATTCCCTTTGTAGTTTCTTACTTGCCTTGTTTGTTCACTGCAAAGGAACAGGGCAGTGACCACGGATATGAAATTATCTCTGCATATTAACACAGAATGCAGTTGTACAATTTTCTAGCTGTTTGTTTGGTCATTTGCAGAGTTTCCACTGGCGGGCTCTGTGGGGACACTGGTTTGGGACACTCACTCCACCAGGAGAAACCTCTCTCATTCCCTCTCTCTGTTTCCCAGGATGCAGGGACTTTAGATGCCAAGCCAGAGCAGGATTCGCCTGTGCTGGGTTTCCCCTGGGTCACAAAAAGGTGACCAAGCAAAAAGCACAAGCAGGTTCACCAGAGTTACAGAAATAATTGAGGGGAAGCTTTTGCTTCTCTTCTTTATGGTTGTAACATTTGGGATTTTATTAAAAATTCAAAATGTCCAATGCAGCAAGTATTTTTAGGCTTGGCACCTTTAATGAAGACAGCCCCAGGACTGCTGGAGAGCCAAACCTTCAAGATGTAATTTACTCTGAATTCCCTGCATTTACACCTCAAGCCATTTTCTAGAGGAATATGCAGATAAAGCTGCATGGAAATAATTTATTAGGTCCCTTTCAAAGCTCAAGTGTTAGTCCTTTTAGAAAGAAACTATCTGCCTGTTACTTTGGAAGTATCTGGTAAGAGAAGAACCGAGCACAGGTTTTCCTTGTAATTGATTTCCTTACAAAAAAAAAATACAGGATGCTAAACCACTAAGAGCCATTGTTTGAATGCACAGGTTTCTAATTTGCAGTGAAAATCGGATTGTTTGTTGGACACGTAACTATGAAAATATTTTAACAGCTTTTTTGCTTGACCTTGTAGTTCTGTGTTGTATTTTACACGATGCCTGTGATCCACAGTGCTGAGAATCACAGCTAATGACTGCCACTGATAAAAAAGCACAGGAATCAGCAATGAAAAGCCAGAAAATACCCATCACGTCCTGAGCCAGCACCTGGAGTTCAGTCAGGGGACTGTTTTTGACTCCCACCAACCTAACCCTTGTCTTCCACCTACTGGTAACAGCCTTTTCTATCGAGCACATCTTGTGATGCTTATCAAGTACCTTCTGAAATGATACTAAGAGGTTTTCATAGCACCCCAGTCAGATTACTTGAATGTGGTACTTGAGAAGTGTTTCGTTTTCAGCTATTGTTCTATTTATTGTGTGCTTATTTAGTATAATATTTAGTGTATTGTATAGTCCTTGCCACTGAAAATATAGACAGTAGATTTTAATACTGAAAATATCTTGTTATGCAAAAAACACACAGTGGGAACATGAGGCTGAGTAGCAAAGTGTCTGGGCTATGTTGGAAAGTTGAGCCCGTAAATTCTAAGTTGTTAATTTGAGAATAAAATGAGATGCTTTTAAAAAAGGATGGAAATAAGATGAGATGGGAAGAAATAAAAGGGGGAGAGCTGTGTAAAGGGACCAAGGGCAAAAGCCTGGCCATGAGGAGTAAAAATAGCAAGATAAAGATTGTACTGCTACCAAAAAATAGCCCGTAGTGCTTCGTGTGCATGTGAAACTTGAATAGTGACCAAAATAACCTTTGTGGAGGAGAAATTTGAGAGATTTACTTAGAAGCCCTTCTGCAGAACACCTATGTATGGATGTAGGTGATGAGGTATCTCCTGGTGAAATAGCTTTTTACCCAGTGGAATAAAATCCAGCCAAATTCCTTTTTGTTTCTTTATTACTTTAATTGCTGGGATTACAGATTTCACTTTCAGGTAGTTTAATCTGCAGCTCTTTAAAAGGATAATCTCTCCTAATTGTATCTAATGAAAACATTCATTCACCCCCTTTGATTTCTTCCTCCTTTCCACGCGGTAAAGTTTATTGCAAAACTGGAAAAGCAGATTTTGTTAAACCAGAATATTTTTCTAAGTCTTGGGAAATGTCAAGCATTTTATCATCATTTCCTACAGTTGTCACTCGTCCAAATTTGATTTACCAGTTCTCTGAAATGCTCCTGTTGAAAATACTACAGCTACACGTAAAGGAAAGAGAGTTTATGGATTCAGAAATTGAGATAAGACGTTCAGAAATAGCCCTGATTACATTTTCTTGGGCTTTATGCTTATGTATTTTCTTCTGGCATTTTGCAGAGCCTCTGAGGTGGGAAATGAAATGAAATGTTCTCTTAAAGCAGCACTTTTGCCTACAGAAGCAACACGTGCATTTGGTTTAGCTCATCAGATCCATTTGCTCTCGGATTCATCCATTTTCATTCTAGGCTATTTCTGGGTTTAGATATAAGTATCTGTAGCTCTTTAAGGTAAGGCTCATTCTCAGTATTTATTTTGCAGGGGATTTTCTCCTTTCTATAATGGGATAGATTAAAAATAGCCAAGATTCAATCAAAAGGCCAAGCAGGGCAAACTAATCTGGTTTTGAACTCCTGAGCTGGCACATAGACCGAGCGAGGGATTGGCGCTGGGCTTTTTATGTTGCTTTGCTTCTGGCAAAGCTACCTTGAACTTTGAGTTCTTTTTTTGAGTGAAGTCCAGCTTAGTGCTCTTATCACTACTCATCCCAACCAAATAAGCTTTTCTCAGAAAACAGGGAATCGATAAACTCTTAAGTTTATGTAGTGAGTTAATACCTGTCAGGGCACTGAATCATGCCAGAACCTGGGGATTTGCCTGCAGAAAGCCTCCCAGAAGTTGGTGACGCTCTTAGCAGCAGCATTAATTCCCAAATCTATGAATTTTGCTCTCTGTGGGGAAACGGGGTGATGTTTTGTGTGTATCTCTAGCCTGGCACATCGATCTTTGGCTACCCACCTTGCTGAAAGGCACTGTGGAGAAGTCAGGCGTGTCCACGTTGAGGTAATTGATAATGTTCCCTGACATACCAAGGGCCTCGAGCACCTCTGTCTGCCTTTAACTTCTTCATCAAATCTGTCTTTAAAGGTACCCCTTAAAATTTATCTTCTCTGTAACAAGCTCTTTAGCGGTTGGCTTCCCTTTTGTCTGCCCTTTTCCACCCTGCATGTACCTTCTCCCAAAGTAATCTCAGTCTTTGGCTGCAGCACCGTTACCAGTGTCAGCTCCCAGATTGGTTTCTCCATCTTCTACACCCTACGTGTCTGCCAAGTTTTTTTTCCCGTGACGTTTCCTGTTGGTATTTTATTCTGCTCTATTTAGATTAGTTTCTGTCACACCCACAACATTCCCAAATCCTGTTTTATCTTTTTTTTTTTTTTCCTCAGTGTTGGCACCGTTTCTTTCAGCTGTACTCACGACACTGGGATTCTTTCAGATGTTGTTTTCTCCTCCTCTGTTTGTATTCCAATGTCGGTCGCCAAGAAACAGCCCACTTTTTGGTGCAGAAAGCCTTGACTCCAGCGGTTTGCTGCTCTAAATTATTTCCTCACATCTTTGTCCTGATCTGTTGAGACACTTCAAGTAGTGTATTTTTCCACTCTGCTTTTCTCTTTTGGTTTCACCGTGGTTCATCCCTTTCGTGTGCACTGCTCAAAGCAGAGACTTTACGGTGGCGTTGGCAGAGAGGTGGGAATGCCTTGGCCTTCTGAAAGGCTGGAAATGAAGCCAGATGGCAGCTGACGGGTGATCTGAGCCGTTGAGATCATGAGATAGGAAGGAACATCTTACCTGGGTGGCTTTAAAAATGTCTTTAGATGGCGTGCTGGAAGAATGGAGAATGTTTAGACGTGGTTTACTCACAAAGTGTAGTAAACGGTGCCAAGCCAGAGATCACACCTTGGATATGTCCTCCTAAGAATAATACTGGAGTTCTCCTGGGTTCTCCTGGGATAAGAGGGTGAGAGGAGGACCTGGGGGAGAAGATTAAGAGCTATTTTTTCGTGGCTTTATCTAGCCCTGCTGTGTGAATATCCCCAGGTAAATGTTAAAGCTGCCTGACTTAGATTCTAGATCAGAAAGCTCTGGAGAGTCAGGGTAGGTCAGCAAGCCATCAGCATAAAGATTGCAGCTGATTTGGTTTCTGTGACTGGGACTCAGCCATGAGCCTTGCATTGGACAACCATTATGAAACTTGTGGAAAATAATAGATGGGATGGGAATGATTCTGTGAAAAAGATCCAGATGCAATAATTAGCAACAGGGGGGGAGAAAGAGTGACATTGAATTTCAAGAAAGCAATACTGTCAGCATCTTGAACTAGATCAGGTTGCTCAGAGCCTCGTCCAACCTGACCCGGATCACTTCCAATGAATGTAGAATTGTTTTGGTTGGAAGAGAGCATTAAGATCATGGAATCCAACCTCTCCCCCGGCACTGCCAGGGCACCACTGACCCCTGGCCCTCAGCACCACAGCTCCACGAGGGGCTTGGAAACCCCTCCAGGGATCATGGGGACTCCACCCCTGCCCTGGGCAACCTGGGACAGCCCTGGGCGACCCTCAAGGGGAACAAATTGTTCCTCAGCTCCAACCTAAACCTCCCCTGGGGCAGCTTGAAGCCGGTTCCTCTTGTCCTGTTGCTTGTTCCTTGGGAGCAGAGCCCGACCACCCTGGCTCCAGCCTCCTGTCAGGAGCTGTCAGAGCCAGAAGGTCTCCCCTGAGCCTCCGTTGCTCCAGGCTGAACAACCCCAGATCCCTCAGCTGCTCCTCTCAAGACTCATGCTCTAATACAGGCATTCTGTAGAGGGGATAAAAAAAGTGGTTATTTTCAAGGATTTCAAAATACAAAGCAGCAGGGAAATGTCCTGCAGGAGAGGTGGGATTTGTGAAGCCTCAGGCCAGCAGACAGCGTTCCTTCATTGCATGTTCAATGCCGGGTGCTGGACGTGCCTCTGGTAGCAGTCCAGACTCTCTCAGTAGAAGCTGTTTGTGGTACCTGGGTCCAGCTCATCTCTACCTTCCATCAGTTGTGTGGCATGGAAAAAGCAACACAGGAGAGAATTGTATATGTGTGGTGGTGGAGTACAGGCAATGAAGAGGGGAGAGGGAAACCCAGTGTTCATCTGTCTTCAGGGGAAATAGTGGACTCGGGGCAGAGCACCAGGATGAAGGCAGAGTGTAGCAAATTCCCACAGAGATCAAGTGCCTAAGAGTTTAGAAAAAAAATATATTTATGAATACAGAAAATAATAAATCCAAACTGAGGGACAGCAAAAGAAAGATTTGCTACCAGCCCTTTTGACTGAGAAAATACTCGAGCTCCCCACCTTCCAGCTGTAAACCTCAGAGTTTGTCAGTGAACTGAATGGGAAAAATAGGAGTAATTTCTTCACAAGAAGCAGGTATTTGAATGAGTTTTTGAAAGTGAAGGCTGTAAGATAAGCTGCTTGCCAGCCACCTTAATCTGGTTCGTGGGGAGCAGCCATAGTCTACTTTGCTTTTGGTGCAAATCCGAGCGGTGTTATTCCACTCACGCGGTGCGTGCTGGAGTGCTGAAGAGTGATGATGCCTGTTCCCCAGGGTAAAGTGATGCACAGCTATCGCTGAGCTGATGACTGCAGGGTGAACATCACACTCTTTGTAAGAATAGATCTGTTGCAGATAGGCCTGGAAGGAACTTTTCTATCAGCACTCTATCCCTGCACTCACCGAGAAGCCGCAGGGTGATGGTTACCAGTTGAGGGTCTGACTTCTCAGCTCCTCTGCTGGTGCAACCACGGTCCAAACAATTCCTTTCTGAACTTTCCTTCCTGTGCACAGGGCAACCAAGGGTGGTAGTGGCTCATTTGTCTTCAGTCAGGGCAGAGTCACAACAGTTTTCAACAAACTGAATATGCTGGGTACGCAGGAATCAGTTCTCCAGAGGTACCCAAGCGGACGGAAGGGTTTGGGTTCGTGTGCCCGAGGTCGATGGGTTAAAGCCACGATCCAGGGGCACTGCCCCTGCAGAACAGCAATCTCCCCATCACATGAAAGCACAACCAGCCTTTATGATCCCTTGGGTTTTGCTGAATTTCAAATCTTTCCCCTTAAAAGTGCTGGCTCAAGTTTGCTTAAATTTCTGTTTAAACCCTGAAAGTTAAGGGTTGAATATTTTGGGGAGCTTTCCAATCTATTAAGCTCTGTTGCATAAGTTGCTTCGCTCCATACTGGTGATAAAAAGGTATGTGCTTTTTGTCATCTCAAGGCTTGCTGTGAAATCTGAAAACTTCAGGCTGTGTCACTTTAATATACAAACGCACTCGGCGACACAAAAGGCTTAAAATCAAAGCAGTGCTGTTATCTCTTCAGACCAGGAGCTTTTTCAAGGAGGTTCTAATGCAGAAGCAGAATAACTTCCAGTTACGTCTTTGAAGGTTTTTTTTAGTGTGGTATCATGGACATTTAATCCGTGCTGTGGCTGCTCTTAAAAATAGTAAGAAATTGCAGAGTGGAGCGGGAAGGAAAAGAGGCTGTTTGAACATTTCATCAGTCTCACTTGATAGAGGCTGTGGAGTAAACCTGGTCACGGCTGTAACTTTTAAGGCTGCTACTGCTGAAATGCCCCAGTGTAGGTGTAGTACGGTGTGATGATGTAGAGAGATAGAAAAACTACTGTAAAGTGACAAAGCAACATGTTCTTTAGTGTCCTCCTAAGAACCAGAGCGTGCGTTTGGGGTTCCAGCCGCTGGAGAAGCAGCATGTCCCTGGCAGAGGTCTCGTCTTCACTTCTGTAAATCAGCGTATCCTGAAGTTACTTTTCTCCCCTTAGGTAAATGCATTCAAAGTTGGAATTATTTTGCTGATGTATGAGGGTTTGGCTGGGGTTTTTGTGGCCTGTGTGTGTTTGGTTTTGTAGTTTTGTGCTTTTGTTCCCTAACAGCGTTAAGCTCTGAAACGCTGGAGCATGGTCCCAGCCACGGGGTTTCAGCAACAAGTCATTTGGCTGAATAATTTCCTTGCTCAGTCCCCACTTTCTCCCATCTATTCAGTGATGGAAATAGCCTGAAGTCTACTTGACCTTCTGCCTTGTTAATAAGTGCGATTAACAGCCCCTGGTCCTAATGAGCTAGAGAAACAAAATTACTGTGCACTATCATATTTAATTAAACGGTGTTTCAGGAAACTGTCGTTTAAATGGAAACCTTATTTGCCTGGCATTGGTTTCATCTTTCCTTTTTCTAACTTCATTCCCCTCTACTTAATCTTCTGCCTTTAATTAGTATCCCTTTGTTCTTCTTTCCTACATCTGCCTGTTTCCTTCTTATTTTCCCTTGGTTTTTAATTTGGTGTAATTTGGCTGCTCAGGCACTTCAGTGATGTGAGCAATACAAAAATACCTCCAAAAGCAGCTGCAGTTTTGCTTCTGTTGCTGCCTCCATGAACTTGTGCAGGCAAAGCACTGGAAGCACAGTGGAGATCCGGGGTGGATAATGGGAGCTGAGGGGTGTGCAGGAAGGGCAGGCACTCCAAGAAAACATGTGAACAAGGTGACTCTCCAGTTAAGGGTACAACTGATTAATTTCTTCCCTGAAAGTGTTGTCCCAGGCTGTCCAGGGCAGGGGTGGAGTCCCTGTAACCCCTGGGGGGGGGTTTCCAAGACATTGAGCTGTGGTGCTGAGAGCCGTGGGTTAGTGGTGCTCAGGCAGTGCTGGGGTAATGGTTGGACTTGAAGGTCTCTTCCAACCAAAACCATTCTACAAAAAAGGAGGTGGAAAGCCCCAGAGGCTTCTCCTGAGCTCTGCATCTCCTTGCTGGTGGTCCAGTGCCTTTGCAAATGCTGGGTGAGAGGCACCAAGGGTAAGCCCGCTGCAAACAGCCCCCTCACTCTGCTCTGCTGTCACAGCACCTTCCACCCACTGCTCTGGACAAGCCATCACACCTCTCTCCTCACGCTTTCCAGCCCAGTGCAAACTGCTCCCCGTGGGCAGGTGCTGCCCACTTCCTAGCTGGAAGTACCTCTGTGCATCTCCCAGGAGCATTAGCTGGTACCCAGGGGCCTAAGGGCTCAATGAGCAAAGACGTGTCAATCATACATTCAAGAGACATTTTTTATTCTTTAACTATGTCCATTTTTAGAGGGGAGAACTAATACCAGGCAGGCCCTGGTGTCTCTCCTCACTGGAGGCCTGATTTACACTTCTCCTCCTCTCGAGGGTACTGCTCCCTGTGTTTGTGTAGTGAAATGGCACCAGAAAATGAACATGCTTTGGAAACTATTTATGGATTCAAACCGGCTGCTTTTCTATTTAATGAAGTCCCTGTCTTTGAGCCTGTGCCATTTAATTAAGTGGTTTATATAATTACCCTCTGTCATCAATTCTGTCCACTTTGGAAGGTTTGCGTTTCCGTGCCGAAGAAGGTGGTTTATTTAATGTTGTAATGGCTGTAAGCCCTTCAGCTCGGGAGAGAAATCAGCACACAGACCTGCAGAACCCCGAGGTAAGGACACTTTCTGTAGCAGGGCAGAGTTGAGTGGGGTGAGATGCTGCTAGGGCCATTCTTTTTCTCCTCAGCTACTGGTGACCTGCTCACGTGCATTGCTCATCAGAGGGAAGGTTTCCTTCTCAGCAGTGGTTACTTTGGTGATGCAGTAGAGATTTCAGAGTTCCCTGATGCTCAGAGTTTGTGGGTGACAACTTCCTTCTGACTATATGGAAACCCCTGTGTGGGAGACACATCTCTCTCATCTCTGCTTTTTCCACGTGACCTTAGCTTTGGTAAAGCTAAGATCCTTAGTAAAACAGATCCTTCCTTCTCCTGCTGTAACCTTTAGGGTGTTATTTAATTGTTTTCCTTTGCTGTTGTTTCTTAAACCCTCATATGTTCTCTTGAGTCTGAAATTCCAGGTGCAAGAACCAGACACGGTTTTCCATTAACAACTCTGTACTAACTTCAGTCAATCATTAGTATTCCTCTATTTATACATCTTAGGATTCCAGTAGCCTTTTAACCACCCTGTTGTAGCACAATCTTACATTTCAGCTGCTTATCACCCACGTGACCACAAAGTCTGACGGGCAAGAAAATCTTTTTTCCTGGCAGACTGGTGTTAGAGTAGCACGTGCAGAGAGGAGACTAAAGTTCGCTTTATTCTTGAGTGGTGTTGTTTTACATAAACTGTAAACCTCAACATGAGGAAGAACTTCTTGACTGTCAGGGTTACAGAGCCTGCAACAGACTCCCCAGAGAGGTTGTGGAGTCTCCTTCTCTGGAGCCTTTCAAGCCCTGTCAGGGTGCATTTCTGAGGGATCTGCCCTAGTTCTGTCCTGCTCTGGCAGGGGGGTTGGACTCGATGATCATTCCAACCCCTGCCATTCTGTGATTCTGCAGTGCTCTCATCACTGCCTCCCAGCTCATTATATACAGTGGCCTTTTCAGACCCAAAGTGAGGAGAGGACCTAAGCAAAAGAACTATGATTACATTTAAAGAGAGCTCATTGAATCTCAAAGTCATTACCTTCACAAAGCCTGAATTTCCATACACACCCTTAAAGGGAAATGTCACTGGGGCCCAGGGTAAATGGCTTCAAGGACTGGAGGGCCGCGTTCTCCTCGTTAACTGTGCAGGGTCTGTTCCAGCTTTGGAAGAGGCAGCGGGGGACGCTGGTAAATACGGCTGGAACAAATCGCAGTCGTGTCCTCTATTCATTGATGCCTCCAGCTCCTCGGTGGGAAGGGCACGGCACAACCGCTCGGATCCCCCCCGAGGCCCTGCAGCCTCACATACCTTCCTGCTCATTCTCTTGCTTCTCGTCTCCTCCTCATCACAGCATTACATGTAACATGGGGCTAATTATTAATGTGCTTTCTCAAGACAGAATTTTTATAAGGTCACTCATAAGAGAGATGGGGACCTAAATGAGAGCTTAAGAACAGGTTCTAGTGTTAGACTCACCCTATTTAGTACAGGCCTTAGCAGGGTGGGATTTGGCTGTTGGGCTCCAGGAGACAATGTCTGGTCAAAGCTCTTGCTCTGGAACAGAAGTAGGTGATGTGCTGCCTGCTGTGCAGTGTTCTGCCTGCACTGGCTCTCTGGGGTGCTGATGGGCAGGTGATTTATGGCTGTGGAATGGAAAATAACAGTATTTGGTATGTCGATGCTCTGCTGTTACTTGAAAATTCCTGTCTCCCCTTAGCCTCCTTTTCTTCAGGCTGAACAAGCCCAGGTCCCTCCAGCTGCTCCTCACAAGACTTGTGCTCGGACCCTTCCCCAGCTCCATTGCCCTTCTCTGGTGAGGCTTCAGCCCCTCAATGTCCTCCTTAGAGTGAGAGGCATTCACCACAGAGACATCCCCTGTGTGTGCAGTCCCTGCTCTGTGGGACTCAGGTGAAGCTGTTTAAGATTTAAGGAAGCATTTGCCAAAACTCTGACTTTTACCATGGGAAAAGCAATGTCTTGTTCCTTAACTTCATTCTCTAGATGAATGAAATTATTTGGGCTACTTAACTTTTTTCCCTTTTGCAGAATAAGCATCTGAACTAGAAAGTAGAGGTTTCTGACCAGATGGCTGGTAAAATTCAAAGCAGAGCCTTTTGATCTCCTGCATAACAAACCAGTTCTTTGGGGGGGTTCAGTCCAGGTTGAATCTTTCAAGTTCTTGGGATGATTTCTGCTTGGCAGGGAGTGATGTCTCGAAATCAGGAGAGACCATTTAGACTAAAATATTCTACTCTACACACATCTGTCTTTGCTTGGAGGGAAGGAACGATGGCAAAGGAAGAAGAACGCTTCGTGCTATTTAATTGAGTCTGATTGCCTATAAATACTTTTTTCCCCTCAACTAAAGCAGCACCTTCTGGTAAAACTGGTTCTTCATAAACCATCTCGTATCCCGCTGTTAAATGGAAAAGCATCTGCACAGAAGCACCTGTAGAAACCCCCCGGAGAAGTTTTAAGGCATTTAAATTGCTGTCGAAAGCTTTTTTGTTTCAGGATCTGCACTGATACGAGATCCCAGTCACAAAGTTTTAAGTGTGGTTTTCTCGGGGGTCGCACAGAGTCACCGTCGTTTTGCAAAACTGAATTTTATTGGGTTTTGGTTTTTTTTTTTGCACCTTCTGTGTAGAACTTGATGAGCTCAGGAAAAGAGACAATGCAGTATTTTTCCCTGTCAAAAAATACTTGATGCCTGGCTTGCAAAACAAACAGCCCAACAATCTTGTAAATTCATTTATTTCATTAATTTCAAGCTTTTTTTTTTTTTTAGTGTTATTTTTCTCTCTCATTCTGCCTTTTTTTTTTTTTTTTTTAATGTAATATAAGAAAAATGATCCCCCGATGCTTAGATTTGATTACAGTAATAGAAGAAACTGCTTCAGTTCCTCTTCGGTGGGTGAAATATTTCTGGCAGGTCTTCAGCAAATGCAGCCCCTGCTGGTAAAGCTCTATAGGCATTTTTACTTAGTAATCACTTGCCACCATAAATTGTAATTTGGGATTTAAGATTTTTCTGCACTGTTAACTGGTAAATGGACGAGTATTTTCATGCATTTTCAATCCACTTTTAACATCTCCTAATTTAATATTCGGCTCATCTATGTTAATCATTACAACCAATTAGCATCAAAATGCAGTTAAATCTTGACGTAACTATTTGTATTTCAGTAATGAATTCAAACAACTTTTCCTTTCTCCCATTAGCTCAATAATGCCTTTTGGCAAATAACAATCTTAGTCCCCTATGCCAAATATTAACGTCCTTTACATATGGCTGTGTGGATGTGGTAGTCCATAATTATCGCCCGTCGTTTTGTGTCGGTGCTTGAGAGTCTTCCAGGATTTATGAATTATGTCACCTTTACAAGAAGCTTCAGCTTCCTATTAGTTAAAACTAACAGGAGTGTTAGCAAATAAGTGTTTTGTCTGTGGCTAATTTTCAGTTTAATTTACCCCCTAATCTTAATTCTTCTCCTAAAAAGGGCATGAATAATAATTGGCTTCTTAGCACAATTAAGATGCAGAGTTTGTGTCTGTGCATATGCAATTTAAGTGCTAATGCCTTTCCTTTTACTAGGGTAATAACTCCTCTTATTCTCATTATTCTTGATCTATTTACTAAATATTCTTTGGATGAATATATGGAGTTGTCTCAATAATCGGAATAAACGTTCTCGGTGGAGTAGCCATCCCATTGAATTCTCTGGAAACATTTTTAAAGAGGGCTGAGGTCGGAGGTGCCTCTGGAGACCACCCAGAGCTGGTCAAGAACATGTTCAGTTGGGCTTTGACTATCTCCAAGAACGGAGTCTCCACAGCCTTTCTGGGCAACCTGCCGCACTGTTTGACCACCCTCACCATAAAAAAAGGTGTTTTCTTAGGTGTAAATGCATTTCCTATATTTCAGTTTGTACCCACTGCCTCTTGGCCATTCACTTGCTGCCATTGAGAGGAACCTGGTTCCGTCATCTGTGTTTGTGCACGTGGGCAAAATCCTCCCGAGCCTTCTCTTCCTTGGGCTGAACAGTCCCAGCTTTCTTAGCCTCTCCTTCAATCTCAGTCATCTTCATGGCCGTTCACTGGATCCACTCTAGTATGTCCCTGTCTCTGTTGGACTGGGGAGCCCAGCACTGGACTCGGCACTCCAGATGCATCTCACCAGTGCTGAGCAGAGGGGAAGGATCACCCCTTGACCTGCTGGCAAAGCTCTGCCTAATGCAGCCCGTTGTGCTGTTTGCCCTCTTTGCTGCAAGGGCCTGTTGCTGGCTCATGGTCAGCTAGCTGTCCAGCAGGACTCCCAGGTCCTTTCTCAACCAGCTTCCCAGATGGTTAGCCTTCAGCATGTACTGGTGCATGGGGTTGTCCCTCCCCAGTCTCAGGACTTTGCAATTCTCTTTGTTGAACTTCACGAGGCTCCCGTTGGCCCATTTCTCCAGCATGCCCAGGTCCCTCTAAGTGTCAGCACAATCATCGAGTGCTCCTCCTGGTTTTGTGTCATCGCCAAAGTCAACTGAGGGTCCACTTTGTCCCATCATCCAGGTTCCCTAATGAGAATATATTTGATCTCCACTTCACGGCTGTCTGAGCATTTGATTGATGCCATCAATAATAAGAGTTGTCATAGTGGTTGGCCAAAACTCCCAAGAAGAACACGTGTTTTGACTTGTGGTACGTGCTATTTGGAATACTTTCAAATCAGTAAGGTTTGTACTGAAGGGATCAAACCTGGGTTGTGTGATAGACCTTAAGGTAATGACAGATAGAAATTGCTGAGCGAGTATATTCATAAAGAGGGTCATTGGCTCTTGGGATGTGACTTAATCATTTCATCCAAGATTGGAGAAGTGATAAATAATGACAGTCAATTAACTAACGATCCAGATAAATTTGATTCATTTGTTGGGTGAAGGCATTTCAGTATAATCACCTGTCAGTTAGATATCTACTATTGCACAGTGCAGGGCATAAGAGAAGGTTTAGGGGCTCCGTGAACTGTACGTGAGATCCCAAGGCAATGGGGAGCCCATAAGCATATTGCAAATGGTTAGTAAGAGGAAGGGAGCAGGTTTGGTGGTAGTAAGTGTTCCTCTGTGGTTGTGCTGCCATGCTGAGGTGGTTACCTGGAAAGAGCAAAGCTGGAACATAGGAGCATTCAAAGGAGAATCACATGAGTGCTTGAAAAGATTAGAAAGGGCTCCTGATAACGTGCTGTGTAATAATGTGCCATTCAGTGAGCTCCATCTACTGACTTTATCAATGGAACGATAACGGGGTGATTGGATCCATTTGCATGTATTTCCATGAGAAAGAGAAATGTAGGTGAGCAGACATTTTACTTGATTCAGTGGCTGAAAGTCAGATAATAGCAGATTCAGACTGGAAATAACGCGAACATTTTCTGTGGCGTGTGGATTGATCCTCTAACAGGGAGGATAATTCACTTCCGAGGGCTGGGGAAGAGTCTCTGTCTCTGAAACGGAGCCAAATATTTTTCAAAATTGACTTGTTCATTCCAACGATGAGAAAGGGAAGTCCTGTGGTCCTGATTCAAGATGCCAGACAAGATTATCATAATGCTCCCCCTTGCCTTGATAAAATTAATCTGTTAATTAGGCACCCAGATTCCAGAGCGCTCCCTGTAGCTCTCCAATTGCAGGGAAATCTCTGACAAATCAGCCTCTGTGCTTTGTTTCTTTTGTCTGTAGGATGAGTGACTGCTTGGCTCTATCACACGGAGCATCATTTTGTTACCATTAATTAATTAATTAAAAGAAGCTGTTTAAAAAAAACCAAAAACAACCCGAAAACCTACTTCTACAAGTATTTCACCAAGCACTCCTGCGTTGGAAGATTAAAAAGAACAGTTGTGTTTCATCTGACCGATTCTGCTCCGTGCCCCCGGTGAGCGAGGCCGGTGCCAGCGCTGGCGCGTGCGCTCGCTGCGCTGCCGCACGTTTCTGTATGACTAACGTTGGGGGGAGTGGGAGGGAGAACAGAACGTGTAATTTTCCCATTACAAATTTTGATGCCTTGCTTCTCATCCCAGGCCATTTAAATAAGTCTATTTAAGAAGTGAGTGACAAGTGCTGTCTTAGGAAAGGAACCCAAATGCATCATTTCAAGCCATAAATCATCATCGTCATCATCTTTTATTTTTATCCTTTCTGTTCGGCGATGTGGTTCTTTGGGTTGCTCGTAGCTGTAAATCCAGGTAGACTGTGTCGAGGAAGATCACGCTCTTCGTGCTCAGAGCATAAAGTCAGAGCAGAGCTCCACAGCAGATGGCCTTTTCTTCCCATTTCACGGACACCAGTTCTCACTGGGCAATTCATTATTTTGTGCAGTCGAAGCAGCTGTGGATTACTGTAATTATGGATTTAATACATCTCTGACAATCCAGTGCGAATACTAATTTGAACTTTACACATCTCCTTGGAATCAGGTTAATTTTCTCATGATTATATAGCTTCTGATTAACTAAAGATGTTTGTCAGGCTAATATTTTTCCTGCTACGGAAAGAAATGATGCGTGGATTGCAAAACAATAGTGGTGTTCTCGGTGCTCAGGCTTGTTGAAAGTCCTAGGAGGGCATTTCTGAGTTCCCCAAACGTTTTCAGGTATCATGCTTTTGCTAATACCTTTGTTTGAAGCGGTGAGATTGCCTTTCCTAGGATACGTATCGGTCAATAGTAAAGTATGTACTTGAATATTTATTTTGGAGAAAAAAAAGGACATTTTTTAGTAGAAAAAAATAAGCTAAGTGAAAGTTTGTATTACAGGAAAACTCTGCTAACAAGCTTCTGTTGGCGTGTTCATTCTTTAAATAGTTCCTTGCTTTAGAAGGCAAAAGGTTTCTCTTGGTGCCATTTGTAGATCTTGTCTTATCCTCTTGAGAGTAGATGATGTTTTGCTATCATGTTTTCCTTTTGAATAACTATTCATAGCTTCATGTCCTTATGCCAAGATGTTTGCCTCAGCAAAATCCCCCTGCTTTCAGTGAGGCTATTCATGGTTCCTGCCGATGAAGGAGAGGCACCTGACCCCGAACGCCGAGCGCGAGGCGCGGGACTCGGGGCTGATGTACGTCCACTGCCCTGAAATCAGTTGAAGTTGAAGGCACAATTGTTGGATCTACTTCAATCGACACCAGCCTGTCCTGCATTGCAGTGTGAATAGGTCCAGAAGGTGGTTTGTCAGCTCTCGGGGAGGCAGGAACCCAAAGAATATTCTTTAACCATTTTTTTCCTATAGTAAGCACCCAACAGAGCATGGGGATGCCAAGAAACAACTCTTGAAACGACAGTAAAATGGGAAGAGATCTGAAAAAAGCATGTCTGGCCAGGGGGAATGTGCTCGAGAAGTTTTCCTCGTTCACATCGATGCAGGGACACCTCTACCAGAATGAAGTGGGTCAGAGGAAGATTGACTTTTCAGGTCTTTGAGATGTGATTGCTTTAACATAGCAATCTGATTTTATTTAGATATCTACATAAATATGTATTTTTTTTCCTGGTGATTGCAAAATAATGCTAAAGCCTTACAGCATTGCTACAAAAATTTCACTAACGGACTCTCTGCAACACATTTCTTGTCCACACACCACCTGGTTTTTACCGTCCTGTTGGGAGGTATTTAATAAGTGAAGTGCCCTGTTCCTAGAATAATGAATTGTGGGGGTGGGGTTTGTTTGGATTGTTAAAGACGTGTGTCCAGAAACCTGTATATACAAGGCTTTTTGCTAAGGAGTGCTAGTCTGAAATGTGGAAGGTGAAATTCTGAATGGGATTATTATCTCAGACACCACCTCTAGCTGAAACCTTCTCCGTGAGCATTGAGATGGTTGAGCAGCAAGTGAAGGTTGAACAGTGGCAGTGAGAGGCTTCCAAACCCTGTCTCTGCTCCTCGGGAGCACCAACCCCACTTCTGGGCTCCAGGAGGACACTGGAGATCCATCTGAATCCTGGAAGAGTCTGAAATGTTTTATCCACGTGGGATTTGGCATCTTCATTTGCATGGAAGGCTCTTTCTCTGGGGTCCCCGGGAGAAGAGTGCGGAAGGTGTGTCTGTGCTGCCGACGCGATCGGTGGTAGGAAGGCTTTTAAGCACAGGCATGTTCACTGGGACGAGCCAGGGAGCGCTCATTTGGCACTTGATAGGAACTCCACGAGCAGTTCTCCTTTATGCCCTCAGACAAGCCCTTGTCTTTCTGCTCCTTACAAATCTCAGTGCTTTTCTGTGCATGGAAATCTTTGGATCTTTTATCCCATTTTTTAGGCATCAAAGTTAAACTGACCAGTCTGTGATTCTGTTTCTCTCCCTTTACACTCTTTGAAAAGTAGCCCTGACATTTGCCCTTTCCAAATTGCATCTCGCCATCCTCCGTGAATTTTCAGAGGCAGAGGTCATTAAAGAGATTGTTTCAACCCATTACCTGTGTCTACCTGAACGAACTTCATCTGGCCCAGCCAGCTGGAAAATAGCGAATCTTTATAAGCACTTCCCAACATGCTCTTTCCCTGTTCTTGAGCCTTGAGATTTGGGTTATTTGCCTCTGATATTAGCTGCCGGTTGAACGCAGCAAGGTAAAGATGGTGAGTACTGCAGCAAAAAAAGACATGAAATATTTCAGCTTTTATGGCATCATCTGTCAGTAGCTTTTCTACTCTGCTGAGCAGTAGAGCATCATTTTGTCTGGGTTTATTCTTATTATAAATGGACTGGTAGAACCTTTTCTCTCTACCTTCACCAGCTCCAAGTAATTTTTTTCTTTAGTCTCCATTTGTTTCTCAGTGTTTGGTTTGCTTTTATTGCTCGCGTGATATTCTGACAGCGCGTACGTGTCACTGAGTCTGAGATCACACAACTGCTTATGACCTAGCCAGGTTAATTCCTCGGGGTTTTTCAGCATTGGGATAGTTTTCATTCACCATTTCTTTAAGGAAATGCTTGCAACCTGTATCTCCTTTGACTTGCAGCTGTTGGTCCTCTTATACTGTCAAGCCTCAGAGATCTTTAAATGTCCTTCTTTTAAAGTCCTTTGGTTTTATGATGTTGTTTTCTCCCTGAAGAATTAATGGTCACCTTGACCCAAGTTGTCTTTTGCCTTCCTTATCTTAGAGGGCTTCTCAGGAACATCCCGCATCTGACCGTGGTCTTTGCTTCCATCACCAACATACTCCAAGGTTGCTGGATAACCTGTGCTTGGAGCTGAATTTCCTATAACATCCCTGAGTAGTTGCAGTACTTCATTACACCTTGTGCTTTGGTTGATTATTCCAGATCTTGGTTAAAAAACCCAACTAGCTCTGTATGTTATTTTCAGTCGGTGTCTGGTGGACCTGCACTATGGTAGTGCCCTCTGCTTCTCTGGTTTACCTGATGACTTTTGCCAGGTCTGTCTCCCTTTTACAGGCTGGATCTAGAAGAGGAAAGACTGTTGGTGTGCAGGGCACCTCTTTCCAATAGCCTCCTTTCTCAGAAAGTTCTATCATCTGTATTAGCGACCTAGTCTTGTGGATTTACCAGGCTCTCTTATTGCCCAATTATATTGTCGTTCTGACATTGTGCTAATTTCCTTCCAGCTCCTTTTGTGTATTCTCCACAATTCTTACAGAGATGTCCAATGGGGTCTACAGATCAATCCCACTCTACTCTTCCTGTGTTTCCTTCCCGTGAGACCGTGGTCAGCGTGCTCTTCCCCAGGGTTACACACATGTTCCTTTGTTGTACCCACCTCAGGCTTTTATTTGTCAAACTCACTTGACCCTACTTAAAAAATTGCTTGCCTGAGGTAAACCAGGAGGTGACCCAAGTTGAAATTCTTCTTTTCCATACTCTGTTCTTGCCCAGCAGTATGATGTCATTGTGTATCATCTCCAGAGAAGAAAGCTCCCAAAGAAGGGGAGACGTGCATCAAAAGAAGAGGCAGCAAGACGTGATAGAGGAATCTTGGTGGTTTTGTAAATCCTTCCCAGGTTTATGTGCTACACCAGCAATACCATGCTCTAAAAGGGAACCTGTGGTTTCCCAAGGTCTCTGAATGTTTGCAGCAGCTGGGCAGGCAGAGTGAATCCTCTCAAGGATGCTATGATCATGTAGATCACAGGAGTCGGTGAGGAGTGCGGGTCTGAGGCAGTAAAGTCTCTGTCTTCCATTTATGAAATTGCAAATCTGCATTTATAAATAAAGGCACTCCAGCTAATTAGGTCCTTCCCCTGCTTGCTGTGCCAGATCTTCCCATAGCTCTTGTTTGCAGTGCTCGTTTTTCACGGGGTCGTGGAGCTGCTTAATGCTTGCCATCTTAATTAACACATTTTGTCATAGAGTATTCGGGTCACTTCTTGCATGTTGACACGGGTGCCCATGGAGGTGTAGGCTCTCTGCATAATTCAGGAGCCTGATGCTCTGCTCTCCTGCTCCTCCTACCCAACCCCACTGTAGGGTGAACAGTGAGAAGAGTCCTGGGGTGTCACCACTTGGAGAGGATTTTCACACAATCCCAGCACAGTGGGGGCTGGAAGGGCCCTCTGGAGCTGCTCTGGTGCCACCCCCCTGCTCCATCCAGCAGGGTCACCCAGAGCAGGGGGCCCAGCAGC